>CABHPH010042135.1:0-28714 GCA_902168325.1 Peromyscus nudipes | reverse complement strand
GCCTTCCCCAGAGGCTCAGCAGACTTTACACTGGGCTTATGGGTTGGTCTTTGGGACACCTTGGCAAAGTCTTCCCCTATTATGCCGGGCATCCTGTGTGCTTGAAGAACATGGGGGATTTAGATGGTCCTTCCCCGCTGCCCAGTACCTGTCCATGAACAAAGCTGATGTCACCCCCAACCCTTCCAGGGGGACTCTGGCCGCCCAGGACGCAGGGGACCACCAGGAGATCCTGGAGACAAGGGAAGCAAGGTGAGTTGCTGGCTGCTTATCCTTGCCCAGGGTATAGTCTACTCTGTTCTTTGCCCTCACACCTGTCGGGAGGGATGGGAAGGAACGGCTAAGGGAGCCCTCATGCACTAGCCCTGCGCATTCCTCTGCCATGCTCCCAGCCATGCTGAATTGTCTCTGCCCCACGCAGGGATATCAAGGCAACAACGGAGCCCCTGGAAGCCCAGGAGTGAAAGGAGGCAAGGGAGGGCCTGGCCCCCGTGGACCAAAAGGAGAGCCGGTGAGTTTAGGCTGCACCTACAGACCATAAGCCTCTCGGCCCCAACCAGGCCCCTGCTTTGGGCTGTTCTGTGGCACCTCTGTGGTACCACTTTGGGCAAGCAGGGCTGAAGAAGGGCCATTGACAAATGGCACGGGGATAGGCAGAACCCTCTGTTTCTAATCAGCCTTTTCACTCCCATCCCTTCAAAGCTCCCCCAGGGCTGCACTTGGGGTAGGGATCCTATCCTAAGGCTGATCCTGAGAAGAGACAATGTGAGGAGGCCCAGTCAGGGAGTGATCAGGAATGACCATGCTGACCGTCCAAGCCACCCCAATCACTGGCCAGGATACAGCCTGACCATGAGCACCCACACACCGAGTCCTGAGTCTTTGGGACAAAACTGGCACAGCAGCAGTATGGAGATAGAGCCACAGCCCCGGGCAGATATCACCCGGAGGGAATACCAGGTTCAGGGTCCCCAGTGTCCTAGGGAGAACAGGGCTATGAGTGGTGCACATGGCCCTCCCAGCTGTCTCATTCCTCCTTCATCCTCATGCCCATTCTCTACAGGGACGCAGGGGAGATCCTGGAACCAAGGGCGGCCCGGGCAGCGATGGTCCAAAGGGAGAGAAGGTGAGTTGCTCTGTAAGGAGCCAAGGGGTCTGCTCTGGAATCTCACCATAAAGCTGAGCGGCTCACCCCATCCTCATCCCCCAGGAGAACAAAACTCTGAGGTCTAACCGCTGAGGGGGGTTTGGTTCCTGCACTGTCTGAGAAAGTAAGAATCAGACAGGCGAGCTCCCACTCCCAGCCGTCCCTGAGGCTTCTGGAAGGGCACCACCCATCCTCTGTGTGCCATGCACAACTGCATAGGGTGCATACTGCTCCATCTGGCAGTATCCCCACTGCAGACATACATACACGTTCCTGCAGCTTCCCATTGCCACAGCTCTCAAGGACAGTGGGGAAGGAGCTTTCCTCTGAGCTGCTTAGAGTCCCTTCACCCCCAGAGTGGCCTCAGCAGGACTGAGGCTGTCGGTCTGTGGGGATGAGAGGGCTTCAGGAGGAAGGACACTACCATTCCGACATCGCCCTTCACACAGCAGTGTCTTTGTCCCAGTGGATTGAATAACTTCTTCCCCTGACCCCATCCTCACATTCCCCCAATACTGCCTCTGGAGTTGGGGCATCAGAATTGTTCCTTGGCTAAAACCTGACCGGACCTGTCTTCTCACAGGGTGACCCTGGTCCTGAGGGGCCCCGAGGCCTGGCTGGAGAAGTTGGCAGCAAAGGAGCCAAGGTATGCAAGGCAGGGGATGGCAGATACCAGACTGAAGGGGGCTATCCCCAGGACAGGAGGTGACAGCGGCCAGGGTGGAGGAGACTAACTATACCCAGGACAGGAAGTGACAGCGGCCAGGCTGGAGGAGACTGTGCCCAATAACCTTCCTGCCTCACTTAACCTTCTCATGGACCCAGCCAAGGCAAGACCGCTCCGGGGCGGTGGGTCCAGTGCAGCTTGACCTCACCCTGAAGCATAACGTAACAGGGCTGATGTCAGGATTCTGCGGGTGTACCGTTAGACCACAGTACCTCACCATCTTACCTCATCTCATTTCTTTGCAGGGAGACAGAGGTTTGCCTGGACCCAGAGGCCCCCAGGGGGCTCTTGGGGAGCCAGGAAAACAGGTTGGTAGCAGGACACTCGAAGCCCAGGGACCATGACAGCATCCTGCTCCCAGACTCCCACCCACTCCTAACCCTGTTCTCGATCCCTAACTGTTCTCCACCCTGCCCTCCAACCCTCTACCTGTTCCCCATCTTGTCCCAGGACTCCCTACTCTCTACCCTTCCCCCAACCCTTCATCAACTCCCCACCCTGCTCCTTACCCCCATCCATACCTCACCTTGCCCCTTGATCTCCAACACTCCACCCACTCCCCACTCTGCCTCAGACCCCCCAACCCACTCCCCACCCACCCCCAAAGTCCTTCCCACTTCCAACCCTGTTCTGTAAACCTCCACTCTGCCCCAGACCCCCTACCCACCCCCCCTCCTACTCTACAAACCCTCCCTTACCTACTCACCCATCCCAACACCTAGCCCCAGGCATGGTGACGGCCCTGTGGTGCCGAGACCTGCCATCTTCTCTGAGCTGGTCAAAGCAGGTTAGGTCGTCACCACTTCAGGTTGACAAGGCCACCTCTGACTCCTCTCCTGCCCTCAGGGATCTCGGGGAGACCCTGGTGATGCTGGACCTCGTGGAGATTCAGGACAGCCAGGCCCCAAGGTACGTCCCTTCCTCCTGGCAATATGGGATGGGGTCCAAAGCAGTTGTGCTGTGGAGGTACACAATTAGAAGGTTGCAAGAGAAGCTTGGAGCCCTGGAGCAGGAGAGAGGCCTCCATTGAGCCTCCTATTCCCAGCTTCTATGGAGACTGGCCAGGGCATGGAGAGCACTAGGAGACCATGCAGCCTGTCTTCTGCCCTACTCATCAGTGAATTGCCTGGAAAGATGGCAGGGTCCTGAGGGATGGACAGCCATATGGGTACTGCATGGTCTCAGTGGCCTCTCTAGTATGTGCCATAGCCCCTGAGTTATCTGGCACATCAATTGCACACATTCCAGTCCAGAGGTGGACAAGCAAGGCTAGGCTCACAGCCTCTCTTCCCATCCTGGTCCTCATCTGCACTATAAGCCTAAGCCTCTTGGCCTGAACCAGGCCCCTGCTTTGGGCTCTTCTGTGGCACCTCTGCAGCACCACTTTGGGCAAGCAGGGCTGAAGAAGGGCCATTGACAAATGGCACCGGGGATAGGCAGACGCCTCTGTTTTCAATCAGCCTCCTCACCAGTCATTCCAACAAACTCAACCTTCCCCTTCAGGGAGATCCTGGAAGGCCTGGATTCAGCTACCCAGGACCCCGAGGGACACCCGTGAGTCATGGCATGGAACAAGAACTCCCAGGAAAATCCTGTGGGCTGGGCCCCAAGGCTTCTGTGGTTCCCTCAGTGTGGGACTAGGAAGAGGGGAGGGGACGGGGGCTACCTGTCACTTGGTGCAAAGGCAGATCCAGCCAGCACCAGAGATACCAGTGGTCAGACATAGCCCAGGGTTGGGTCAGCATGGCTCAGCATGGGTGGCCTTTACCTGAGATGTAGATTTGGATCAGACCTTGGATTCTGATATCCAAGGAATCATGAGGGGTGATCTCAGCTCCAAGGGAGGGTGAGCTTCTCTTTCTGTAGTTAGACTTGGGGTCTGTGACTGAGCAACCTGTCAGACCTTTGTTTTCTTCACAGGGTGATAAAGGAGAGGCCGGCCCACCAGGCCCTGAGGTACTTGGGGGTCTTGTCCCAGTTAGCCTTTTCCTGGTGGGGTTGTGGAAGTCCCGCATGCCATGTCCACTGTGGGAACCATCTTTTCATCATGCCCTTGCCCCAGGTCAGGCCACATGGGCCCTGGCTGGGCTTTAACTGGTGGTAGCTCCTGTGTCGTGTTCTTTTCCAAACAAAGCCCAGGGCTTCCCTGAAAATGCCCAGCATCCTTAACAGACGCTGAACTATGCATATGGCTTCTGTGTCACCTCTGAGTTCCTGGAAGTCTGTGGAAGGTCTTGTCGTGTGGAGTGGGAGTGTGTATGCCGCCCAGTGCCCACAACGAACATGTGCTCTGTGTTACAGGGAGGCCGAGGAGACTTTGGTCTGAAAGGAGCACCCGGAAGGAAGGGAGACAAGGGCGAGCCAGTGAGTGTCACTGTCCTATGCCCAGGGCAACTGGCTAGTGCATGAGGAGGGCCTAGGATTCCTGAGAAAACACCCAGCCTGCCTGGCACACAGCCCTTGAAGGGAATGGTCAGGCTCTGAGGCCTCCTCTGTTCTTCACCCCTTCCTCAGCCAGCATCTCCTATTGGTTCACTGGCACAGGCCTGGACCGTATCATCTTCACTTCCGTGTCCCTAGAACCATTGGGTATCCAGCATCATGTGGATGCATGAAGAACAGTAAGGGCAAGACAGCACAAATAAGGACGGATGGCAGATGATGGTGGATGGCCAGATGGGTGAGGTTGGCAGTTCAGTGGAGGGATGGTCAGTGGATAGACAGGTAATGGATAGATGGGTAGGTAGATTGGGCACATAGAGTGACTAGTATCAGAGTGAGTTATCCCATTATTACTTTGAGTTCCTCAGTGGCCTTCTACTCTCTTGCCTACCAGGCTCTGGTAGTGGCTGTTCATTGTGACATTGTTATGGTGGTGTCAGACTCAGGATGAAGTGGGTGATGCAGTCCTTCATGCCCACTGTACTCCCAGCAGAGGCCATTGACAGGGGGATCAATACTCCTATGGGGCAGAGACATCCCAGGGCTATACTGAGCCTACTTCCCTGTTCCTCCTCAGGCTGATCCTGGTCCCCCTGGTGAACCTGGCCCTCGGGGGCCAAGAGGAGTCCCAGGACCTGAGGTAAGCCACCTCTATCCCTTTGGCCCATAGCTCCTGAGCCAGCCAGGTTGATGTACACAGAGCATCTTGGTTCTGCCCTTAGTGGGCCCATGGGTCAGTAAACATGGGTGGTGGCACCGGAAGCAACTTGGACCCAACAGTCTCACCTCTCACTGTTGTCCTTTGCCTCCAGGGAGAACCCGGCCCTCCAGGAGACCCAGGTCTCACGGTAGGTGTCACATAGTATGGAATCGGTATCCTTGTTTATAAGCGTCCTTCTCTCTTCTAAAGAGGAAAAACCAAGAGCATCAAGTATAAGGGGTTGACGAGCGAGGCCAGGGGAGGAGCTCAGAGGGCAAAGTTAGCAGGCATAGGGTCAGAGGTCAAAGTCAACAGGTTTGAGGTTGGCAGAGACCAAGTCAGAAGATGAATCAAGGTTGGCAAGGACAAGACCATAGGATAGGGGTCACTGGGTGGAGTTGGCATAGGTAAGATCAGAAGGCAAAGTTGGAATATGTGTAGCTCTACTCCACATGTGGGCATGGACCCCAGCAGACATGGGGTTGAGGACTCTAATGGAAGTCCTCAGGCAACAGTAGGTGCTCCCTGTCTAAATGCACCCACTGGGGCTGTGTTGCAGGAATGTGACGTCATGACCTATGTGAGAGAGACCTGTGGGTGCTGCGGTGAGTTGACCCAATGCATTAGGATATGTGCACAGCTTTGAGAGGGATGGAGTGTATGGGGACGGGATCACTCACAGTATCTCTAGCCCTGTATCCCTTCACACTCTCTACCCACTAACCCTGTCATCCCATACACACTTCCAGACTGTGAGAAGCGTTGTGGTGCTCTGGATGTGGTCTTCGTCATTGACAGCTCTGAGAGTATTGGCTACACCAACTTCACCTTGGAGAAGAACTTCGTCATCAATGTGGTCAACAGGCTGGGTGCCATTGCCAAGGACCCCAAGTCTGAGACAGGTCAGTGGAGGCCATGAAGGGCCCTGAGGCAGAAGCCATAACCCTACCTGTAGCCAGGATCATGCCTTTGCCCATGATTTCATTCAAGGTGGCTGAGCCAGTCACTGAGGTGGCAAAGCAGGCCGGTAGACACTGTTCACACGGTTGTACCCTCGTAGGCACGCGTGTGGGTGTGGTGCAGTACAGCCACGAAGGCACTTTCGAGGCCATCCGGCTGGACGACGAGCGAGTCAACTCCCTGTCCAGTTTCAAGGAGGCCGTCAAAAACCTGGAGTGGATTGCTGGTGGCACGTGGACGCCCTCTGCCCTCAAGTTTGCCTACAATCAGCTCATCAAGGAGAGCCGGCGCCAGAAGACCCGGGTGTTTGCAGTGGTCATCACAGATGGGCGCCATGACCCCCGAGATGACGACCTCAATCTTCGGGCACTGTGTGACCGAGACGTCACTGTGACAGCCATCGGCATTGGTGACATGTTCCATGAGACACACGAGAGTGAGAACCTCTACTCCATCGCCTGTGACAAGCCGCAGCAAGTGCGCAACATGACACTCTTCTCTGACCTGGTGGCTGAGAAGTTCATTGATGACATGGAAGATGTCCTTTGCCCAGGTAAGTGGTGAGACCAGAACCTTTATCCCCATCAGGCTAGTAGGTGACCACTGAGGGCCCAGCAGCAACTCATAGAGACCTTGTCTCTTTTCTCTCTCTTCTAGACCCCCAGATCGTGTGTCCAGAACTTCCCTGCCAAACAGGTAACACGGGTGCCTGAAACCCTAACCCCAGACAAGCAGAGCAGCCCCAGCATCCTTCCTGTTCTAATAGCCAGAGATGCTGCAAGGAATTGTGCAGCCTCAAGGGTGTCCCACTGTGGAGGCGCTGCCTTAGGGAGAAACCCTTGAAGTTCACCCCTGGCATGGTAGAGTCAGGGGCTCAGGGTGAGGACTGGCTCCTGGGAGCATGTCCTGTCATCCTGAACCCCTGCAGGGTACCATCTGGGCAGAGACTGCTGGCCTGGCTGTGCTTGGCTCTTGGCCACTGATCAAAAAGGCATTTCAACACAAAGGAAGTCTCATCCCAGAGTCTAAAGTCTCCCTACCACTGGGGACTCTCCTTTTGGTCCACAGGGGCCAGGCCCCTGGCAGACATAGCTAGGGCTGTCCACTTACCAGGGCCTGGCAAGCTCTTGTCAAAAGGTAAAGCCCTAAAGCTGATGGGCAGATTGGCTAGTGTAAGATATCTGCAGGCAAGCATGCTGATACCCACCAGCAGTGGATTGGCTTTGCTTCTAACCCTTCAGGCTGCCTTTGTGGCCTTCGTGGTAGGAGGCTGGAACCAGAGCTGCTATTCCTAAGGGAGGGTAAGAGGTGTCCCTGCTATGCTGAGAGTCCCTGTCAATGCCCACCCCCACCCCCCAGACACTGCTGCAGAGTGATGTGCAAGAGCCTCAGGAAGATGCCCTGGGGCCTCAGGAGCCTTGCAGTCTCCTCTGTAAGCTCTGCCCCTCCAAGGAGCATTGAGTAGGGGGTGGGCCAGTTTGGCATGGTAGGGTTGTTGCGGAGACTATGCAGCTGCATCTCCCTGCAAAGTCGGTTCTTTGGTCCCTCCCAAAGACAAGGTGTGCACAGAACATGTGCACAGGCTCTGAGACCACCCAACAGAAGGGACCATGTGGACCGGGAGTCAGGGTCTCACACTATTCAAACAGAGATCCTTACCAAGAAAACACTCTCAGGGCATGCCTTGGCCTCAGCCACCCAGTGAAGTTATCTGGGGTTTGATTGTGTGAGGCTCAGAGCACTGGCCTCAAGTTGCCAGTACTGGTTATCTGTCAAAGGCTAGGGGCCATGTCTGCAGTGAGACCCCCAACCCTGCTCCTGGCACCTGACTGTGTTCCCAGGTGAGCTGTACCTTTGGTATCAGACTGTAGCACGGTGTTGTACAGGATGTAAACCTTAAGTGAGGTTTGTATAGGGGAGGCTGTTGCCACAGATGGCTCCATCCCTCCAACACAGAAGCCAGACCTTGATCCCCGAGGCTTGCTCCTGATCACAGTGGGAAGTGTTCAAGTTTCTACTCCAAAGTGTGACCCCGGCGATGGGTCTCTGTGGCTGTCTTTATGGAGTAGCAAGTCCCCCACTTAAGTTGTTGAGCTTTGTCGTCAGGAAAGAAAGGTATTGAATCTTGTCACATGCTTGCTCTGTTGGTGACACCTCGTGAGGCTTCTTCAGCTATGAAAGCAATGGTCAGTCATGTTGGTTTTCTATTGTTGGTTGAGTCAGCCTTGTGTCCCTGAGACCCAGCCCTTGCTTTTGGTCTACCTCAGTTTTTTCTGCTGAATTTGATCTGCTCATGTCTTAGGGAGGAGAGTTAACCTCTGTGTTCAAAGAACTGTCTCTCTGCATCTTCCTTTCTGGTGACATTTGTGTCTGGCTTGTATAGGGTGATGCTGGATGATAGGGTACAGGGGCTCCAGCATGGGGGCCAGGGCAGGACAGTTTCCACCTGCAGGCACACCAGCTCTGGAGGGTGGCAAGATCAGGAGGAAATGGGGACCTCAGCCTACACTGAAGTCTTAGGACCCCACAAAGCACAGCGCCCCTTACAAGGTCCCCTCCACATTTCCCAGCTCCCTAACCCCCTTCTACTGGCCTTATAAAGCACATTTGTATTTACTGCTATAGGAAATTTCAAGGTAAATTAGGTGTGTTGTCTGGGGACACAGTGACCTTAGACAGTGTCTTTACGACCGAGGTCCTGGATGAGCATCCTTGTGAGCATTTCTGATGTGAATACGGTGTTAAGAACACTTCCAACTCTGACCTAGCCCTGACCCTCTGAGCCAAATAGCCAGCCCTGTCCACCCAGAAGTCTGCCTCAGGTCAGGGATGGTGTCAATCATTAGGGACTACTGAGAGTGCCTGAGAAGCTCAAAACTGTAGGAAGAAAATTAGTAATGACCATGGTATTAAAGACTGCAGCGAGACCTGAGCACCGATTGAGGAGAAAAGAGACAGGAGCCTCTAGAGAAGGAAGTGTCCCCAGGGAGGCCCAAGGTCCTTCTGGTCCTGTGCTGGACACATCTGGGTTTCCTCATGCCTCCGTGGTTACCAGAAAAAAGGGAGTGACTTTGGCCATGACATCCATTGAGTCATACCCTTCCACTCCAGCAAGCACTGGAAGCCAGAAAGAGGGAGGAATGGGGGGGGGAGGGTAAAGAGGCAGAGAGAAAAAGATACAAAAAAAGGAGAGAGGAAGAGATAAAGAAACAAAGGAATGGAGAAGAGGAATAGGGACATGAAGAGAAGGGAGGGAAGAAATGGACTGAGACACAAAAAGAGAGAAGAGGAAATAATGGAGGGGAGAAAGGAGGGGAAGAGAGAGGAGGTGACGAAGGAGGAAGGGAAGGAGGAAGAGAGGATCTTGCTCTTCCTTGGTGTCTGTACCACTATCTCAGACCCTCGAGGACAGGTCCTGGGATAGCAGATCATGTCCAGGACAAAATCATGTTAGCAGTGTGGTTTTGTCTGTGGGCACTCTCTGGAGCTGCCTCTTCCCATGGATGTAGGGATGTAGCACTGAACTGGGGACGTTTCCAGCATTGTGCACATTTCTCGGTTGGCCTTGGGCACTAATGCTCCATGCTGAGCTTTCCTAGAGCTCTGTGGATACCCCAAACCTGCTGCTAGGCTGTCTCCTTGGCTGTGTTGCTTGCTCTCAGCTTCTCCACCCCAGGAGGCCTCCCGCCTAGACCAGACACACCACCTGCTCCATCTCCTACTTGTCCCCCTGGCTCCGTCTCTTTGGTCCCAACTACTGTCTGTGGTCAGAGGCCCAAGGAGGGCTGGAGGCCAGCCACACCCACTGGAGCCCCTAAAGTCTTCTCTGGACACTCCCTTGCAGATGAACCATGGCCTGGCAGCAAGCCCCCGGTCACCTTCCTCCGCACGGAAGAGGGTCCGGACCCCACCTTCCCCAAGACCATCCCCCTGATCCAGCAGTTGCTAAACGCCACGGAGTTCACACAGAACCCAGCTGCCTACTCCCAACTGGTGGCTGTGATGGTCTACACCGCGGAGAGGGCCAAGTTCTCCACGGGGGTCGAGCGGCAGGACTGGATGCAGCTGTTTATTGACACCTTTAAACTGGTGCACAGGGATATCACAGGGGACCCAGAGTCTACACTGGCACTCTGCTAAAGCCTCGGGTTCACCGTGAGCAGCTAGCCAGAGATAACCCCTCACTTCTTCTAGCTTCCCAGGGCTACCACCACAAACTGAGGCCTTAGGCAGCAGGGACCTGCCCTCCTAGTTCTGAGGACAAAGTCCAGAATCTTATGTCTTTAATGTTATACTCTCTAGAGGGTCCCTCCTACCTCCTCCAGCCTCTGGTAGAACTGCCATCCTTGGCTTGTGGGCACACTACCCCAGTATCACTTCTACCTTCCCATAACCTTTTCACTTTGTGTCTGTGTCCCCTCGTCTTTCCTCCCCCTCCTCTTTTTTACAAGGACATCAGTGATTGGATTGAAGGCCCACCTTAAACCCCAGAAGCTCACCTCTGGCAAAGGACTGTACAGAGGGCATTATATTGAAGTTCTTGGGATGCAGGCTTCTGGGAATCTTCCAGCTGAGCACGCCACCTCAGTCAAGCTGAGCTATCCTGTGTTTGAGAGCACAGATTGGGGTGGGGTGCTATCTGAATGCTTGAGGAGGTTCCCCCCCCCCTTTCCTGCTGCTGTTTGGGCTTCATGTTTGGTATCAGGTATGTGTTTATAACCCACAGAAACCACAGGGATGTGACAATGGCCTTAATACACCTCAGCTACTGTCACGGCAGGAGATCAAAGTGCCAGAGCTCTCTGCCAGTGGGCCCCAAACACCTGTGTGCTCAGCCAGGTCTCTGTATATACAAAGGCGTCATGAGAGTATCTGAGAGGCAGGGCTTTTGATACCCTCGGTCACGTGACTGAGAACCATAAAGGCGTCCTCTCCCAGTGTGGGGAATAGCAAGGGACCCACTGCAAAGTCATGAGCCATCAAGGTAAGCTCGTGAACCTGGAATTTTCTCACTGGTCTCAGGGCATCTCATCAGGCTGGACTGATGTCCTTGCTTCTATCTGTGCCCCTCTAGCCCAGGGTAAGACCTATCCTCCTGGGAAGGTGACACCCCCTCCCTGCTGTGAGGTCACAAGTAGAAGAAGGGACCCCCACAGAAACAAAGCACAGAGATCCCTGAGACCCCAAACTCCCAATTACATATGGATCTTCACCAGCCTTTCCCGGTCTCCCCCAGGCCCTGTAGATGTTGATGTTAAGGAAACAACCCCTACTGTATGTCTGCCTCTGGGTTTGTGGTAATAACTGTGAGGGTGCCTGTCAGTTATGAGGAGCTAGGAAGTCCAGTTGTCCCCCCAAAAAAACTTGCTAGACATTCTGAGAAGATTCCAGGGATGGTGGACAATTAGTAAGGTATGTAGCTAGTAAGCTCTGTAAGAAAGACCCTGCCTATCCACAGGCACTCCCTGGTCCAGGGCTCAGCTTCAGAGGGAGTGAGAGCCAGTTTAAACATTTTATAAAAAGACGAAACCTGTAACTTAATGCATTTTTGTGGGCTAGTATACACTGGGATGGGCCTCACACACAACTGGGGTTGGGTGGGATGGGGGTAAGCACTCTGGCAGCTGGGTCCTGCCTCAGCATTCTTGCTCATACATGACTGGAGTCAGGCTGTTCTTAATGTGATTCCCCGGCGTCCCAAATAATTGGCCATGACAGCATACATGGGTGAGCTGAACTCATCTTCATGTAAGGAAAGCCTAGATAGATGTCTGGTGAATAGGTACCCAGGCCCTAGCCTGTGGTCTCTGACATCTGTGTGGTGGTGTGAAGTGTGGCCTTGGCTTCTATAGTGCCGTGTGTCAGGGCTGGTGACCATCCACCAGAGGAAGGCATCTCTTGGTGGCAGTGAGACCACCAATGGCCCACCTGGATTCTTTCAGCTATATCCTATTGCTCAGACAGACTAGGTGGCTCAGAAGTAAGTGGCTCCTGGGAGAGGGCGTCAGGTCCAGAGGCCCTATCTTGCCCCCACCAAAGAATGACCTTTATGTGAGTAGCTATATCTTGGGCTGAGTGAGGGCTTTGGGGCTATTGAGGGTCCCAGAGGTGGCTGGTTGAGGCTGAGACCATGCCTGGTGACAAAAGATGGATCTTCTGGCCTCTAAGCAGATCTCTGGTCCACTAGTTTGGGGCCATTGAAGGGACAGTCCCAGGGAACAGTAGACATACTTCCAAAGGAGCCTGAGTCAATGACATCACCTGGGACAGACCTCCATTGGTGGCTGTGGGAGAAGCCCCAAAGTCCCATGATCTGGGATCCTGGGGGTAGGGTGTATGCAGAGATGGGGTGAGTCTGGAGCTGGCCACCCCTGCATGCCTGGGCCCACCTTACATCTTCCCTGCAGAGCTCTATGTGGCCCAGTGCACACAGAGGCCTGTGGACATTGTCTTCCTGCTGGATGGCTCGGAGCGGTTGGGTGAGCAGAACTTCTACAAGGCACGGCGCTTCGTGGAGGAGGTGTCTCGGCGCCTGACTCTGGCGCGAAGGGATGATGACCCACTCAACGCGCGCATGGCCCTGCTGCAGTATGGCAGCCAGCATCAGCAGCAGGTGGCCTTCCCACTGACCTACAACTTGACCACCATCCATGAGGCGCTGGAGAGAACTGCCTACCTCAATTCCTTTTCTCACGTGGGTGCAGGCATTGTGCATGCCATCAACAATGTGGTGCGGGGCGCACAGGGTGGGGCACGGCGTCATGCAGAGCTCTCCTTTGTCTTCCTCACGGATGGTGTCACGGGCAACGACAGCCTGGAGGAGTCGGTGCACTCCATGCGCAAGCAGAATGTGGTGCCCACCGTGGTCGCTGTGGGCAGTGATGTGGACATGGAGGTGCTGACCAAGATCAGCCTGGGTGACAGGGCGGCCATCTTCCGGGAGAAAGACTTTGACAGTCTGGCCCAGCCCAGCTTCTTTGACAGGTTCATCCGCTGGATCTGTTAGCACATGCCCACCATGCCCACTCATCCCTCATCCATCTCCCCTCCGTGGTGCTAATTGGACCCTAGCCCTGCCAGTCCCTGCTGGACTGCACACTTGGGTCTTCCTAGAGAGTCAAAGCCCTTCTCCCAAGGTCAGGACAGGAGGACTCTGGACCCAAGACCCCTTGCCATCTTCAGCTCCCTTGGTGTTCTCCCCTTCTTCTCCATCCTACCTATACCTTGCCCTCAAGCATTGGAGGACCCCAGAGCCTTCCCACTGCCTGTTTCCCACAGCCTCTGCCCCTCCACTTCCCTCTCTCCTTTGTGCATCCCACATTCCCTTCCGAAGGCTGTCTGCTGGCCTGCACCAGTCTTGCCCAGGGCCCCGTCCTTCTCTGCCCATTATTTCCTATATCAGATCAGACCTGAGAGCCCCATGTCACACACCCAATGGCCCAATAAAGGTTTTGAACCCCCCCTGCTGCTGCCAGATCCCCAGTGTCTGTGCCCAACCGGGCCTTACCCCAGGCGTGAACCACAACATTGGGCCTCCTCCTAACATTAAGAGGACACTCAGGTTGACTACATGCCCACCAGAATCCATCACTCCCTGATGCCCAGCCTCAGTTGCCCTACCCTCATGGGGCAGGGACTTCCAAAAGGTGCCGACTGTCTACACTGTCGCTAGTGAGTATTCAGCACAGCCCCAACGTGGACTCCACCCTAGCCAGTGAGTGCTCAGCTAAAATGGTCAAGGCAAGGTGCTCTCAGCCTACCCCACAGCTTGAATGAGATACTCATGGAAGGGCATAGAATTAGTGGATTGTGGGTAGACGAGACAAATGACCATCAAAAGTCAGTCTTACTTCAGTGTGGGTGATTTCAGCTTGCTCATACCCTGGGGCCTTCCACACTTACACTCCTGGAGGCTCCACAGAGAACTGTGGGTTCTCCAGGACAGATGGGTGCTGTGCTGTGTCACACATAACTAGGCATGGGGCCCGAGTGGCCTAGAATTTACTGTCTTGGGTTATGGTATGCTTCAGGGAGGGGGACTTAACCTGGTGTTCACGAGGCCCTGAGTTTGAACCTAGCACAGGAAGAAAGAAAAGATAAAAGAATTAGATGGGGGGAAAGCTCATGGCTTCACAGACATGGAGGCCGGAAGTCCAAGGGTGAAGTGGGTAGGGCTGGGGCCGTCTGCCTGCACCATAGAGGATCCGTCCTAGGCCTCAGGCCTGACTCCAAGCTGGCAGAATCACAGCAGTCCTCGTGAGGTGTTCTTCCTGTGTTCGTCTGTCCAAATTCCCCCTTTCTCCATTTCTTTTCAAACCTGGATAAATTTTTACTGTGCCTCTTAGTTTACAACATGAGGTGATAGGAAAGACGGTTCTACTCTTCTCGGTATTTTACACAGATGTAGGGAAGTGCTTTCAGCTCCGGGGACTTAGAAGGATTTCTTTCCCGAAAGTTAGATCAAGTAAACCAGTGTTGACTCCTTGAGTTTTCCACTGGCTCTTCCCTCATAACAATAACAAGCTCTAATTAGATATGCAGGTCTCGGGGCTAATTTTACCACTAGTTCTGGTACTGCAGATCTGAAGCCCTGCTATGTCCATCAGCAGTCACTAATTCCACTTCAAAGTGGGTTGCCCTGGTGGAATCTTGGCATCAAGCCACCCTCTCCCTCTCTCCAAAGCCCATCTGGCTCACGCTGCAGCTTTTTCCCTGCTCACAGACATGCTGACGTCTCGTGTCCTCTGATAAGTTTGCCTGCTCCAACCTAAGGACAAGGATTTGGTGTCTTTGAACTTGTTTGGACATTGGTATCAAAAGCAGCCATATCCTGCTGCGTTCCTGTATGAGCAGTGAACATTTCCCCCTGGGGGACAGTTGGTTTTATCTCCTTTTTTCAGATATTTTATGCATCTGATAGACCCTTCCTTTTTCTTTTGGTTTATCTTCATTAAGCACCTTATTTTTCATTTGCTGAACACTAACGCTTTGTGTATACTTAAAGCGCTTACTTTAAAAAATTGTTTATAGGCTGTAATCACATGGCTCTTACTAGTGTTCTTGGCTACATTGTAGTATTTCCTAATAACTTACGCTTTGCAAGAAATGGATCTCCATTTTGGTACTGCAAAACTTGGCAATGTCCTTCTCAGGCAGCTGCTCCACAGCCTACAGCCACTGAAGAATTGCTGCTGTCTCCCAGCTGCCTGCTCTACTCCAGGTTGCCCTTTTAAAAAAGATGCTAATCTTGTTGGGCTGAGGCCCTCCATAGTCCAGTAAAGCCTCTTTGCAATGAGTGACCTTTGCAAAGACCTTCTTTCCATGTCGGGCCATACTCTGAAGTACAGGGCTTTGGAAGTCAACACATGCGTTTAAGGAAAAGCATCCCTGCTGTAACTCTGACTTCATGTCATGATCTACTCATTGACATTCCACCTCTCCATCTGGCCACACAGCCTGCAGCAGAAAGACCCTAACCCTAACTCTGTCTCCCTACAAAAAAAACCACACACACAAAGTACTAGCAATAAGCCCACCTGCTCCCCTAAATCCCCACAATCAGAGAGTTAACCCAAAACTATTACATATTGCATTAGACATTCCACAAGCTAGGAATGTGGGATGACATGGAGGGCACCCTCCACTCCCCAGAGTGTAGACCACAAGACTATAACTGGGACCTCTCAGAGGAAATGGACACCCTTCGCTGTGACACCAGTTTCTGTAGCTTCAGACCCAAGGTGGTATGAAAACCAGTCTCACAGAAGGGACTTCCACACATCAGTGATATGGGAAAGGGTTCTGTCTAAAGGTTTCTATTGCTGTGAAGAGACACCATGACCACAACAGCTCTTGTAAAGGAAAACATTTAGTTGAAGTGGCGACTTACAGTTTTAGAGGTTTAGTCCATTATCATCATGGTGTGACATGGCATGGCAGTGTGCAGGCAGACATGGCTGGAGCTGAGAGTCCTCCATCTTGAACGGCAGGCAACAGGAAGTGAACTAAGACACTGGGCGTGGCTTGAGCATATATGAGACCTAAAAGCCCACCTCCACAGTCACACACTTCCTCCAACAAGGCCATACCTACTCCAACAAAGCCACACCTCCTAATAGTGCCATTCCTTTGGTACCCACTCCCATTTTCTTTCAGACCACCACAGGTTTCATTCACCGGTGTCCTTTCAACAGCCATCCCACACTAGTGAATGCACCAGAGCCTCCTCACCAACATCCCCTACCCAATGCGCCCACACCCTTACCAACATTCCCACTGCAGTATCTCCTCACTTACATCTCCTTACCAATATTCTCCTGTCAACACCCCGTGACAGTCATGCACTCATCAACATCCCATCTCCGACCTACCAAACATCACTATGTCAATATCCTACCAACACCCATACCCCTATAACCTCAATAATATCTGTTACAAACAGCTCCAAACCAAAGTTCCCTCACTATTGTGCTCCTACTAATGACCTCTCACAACCGTCCTGTCACCAGATTCCCTCACTATAGCACCAACATCCTCACCAAAAACGTACCTTCACCCACAACATCCTCACCAAAACTATACCTTCACAAGCCCTGTGATACCACTCCCTCTGGACAAAAGCTATCTACTTTCTGTGTGTTAGCATCCCATCCCCTACCACTGTCCCCTCCTCACATTTCCCCACATCAACATTTTCTTACCCTCCTTCTACCAATTTCCTTTCACCGCCTTCCCCTTACAATTGCCCTCCTTCAACACCATCTCCTCACTGCCTTCCCCACAGCGTCTTCCAATCGTGACTGTCCAATCACTACCTTCCCTTGGCACTGTCTCCTTACTAAGTTCCCCTTGCCCCCTTCCCCTTATTGGAATCCTCTCACTACTTGCCCCTCATCAAGACCCTCTCCTCACCTTTTCCCCACCACCTCCCCCCCACTACCTTCCCCTTACCAACATCTCCTCTCTGATAGTCCCCCCCAAGAAAATCCCTCACAAATATGACCAAACCACAATTTTCTCGCTGTTGTGGTCCTTCCAATGTCCCTTTGCTTATGCGCCTTTAGACCTCTACGTGTCCAAGAATCTGCACAGCAACAGAATAGGAAGTAGTCAGTCTCTCCCCCTCTCCCCCCCCCCCCACACAGTCACACCAAAAATGCATACAGGAGCATGTTCAGATGTTCCCGGAATCCTATACCATAATACTAGGTCATATCATACTAATCTTCTCTCCACCATGGTGGGAACAACCCATCTCCTACCCTGCTTTGGGCTCATCATAGCTATTGTTCTAGTTTTCTTTCCTAGGATGAACCACCACCAAAAAGCAATTTGGGAAGAAAAGAGGGATTTTAGCTTACATTTCGATGTTACAATCCATCATTGAGGGAGGTTGAAGCAGGAGCTCGAGCAGAAACCATAGAGGAATGATGTTTACTGGCTCACTCCCTCTGGCTCGGGCTCAGCCAGCCTCCTTACACAACCCAGGACCACCTGCATAGGCGTGGCACAGCCCGCAGTGGTCAGGGCCTTCTTACATCAACCAACAATCAAGGCATCTCCCTACAGATGTGGCCACAGGCCAATCAGATCTCAGCATTCCTCAGCTAAGACTTCCCAGGTGACTCTCGGTTGTAGACAAACTAAGAACGATACCTCTTCATGAAAATGATAACACACCCAACCACTCCTCCTTCACACCCCTGTGATACACATACTGGAGGGAAGAGTTTCAATCCAACCTTCTCTGCTGCCCTGCAGCCTCTCTGGGTTACCACTCCATTTCTGGGTTACAGTGCTGGGGATGTGGCTAGGGTTAGGGACCTAAGTCCAGGAAGCCTAGCAGAATCTCCTCTCTGCCTGAGGAAGGGCTAAAGGAAGCTGTACCCAGGAGAAATAAGTCTTCTGGGTCACTTTTGTGTGTCTCCTTGGTATGAAGCACACAGCCTGGGCTGGGGAACTGGATGGGATTGGGTACTAACCTCTGTTCTCAATGCCCTTGGGTATCAGGGAAAGAATACAGAATCCTCACATGTCTGCCTCCTCCCCAAGACAGCCCCAATCCTGGATGGGACTCACATTTGAGACTAGCAGCTCAGACAGCTACAAAAGATCCCATGGGACAGAGCAGTGTACCCACCGCCTCCGTGTTCCCGCTCCACTTGCAAGCACAGCCACAGCATGCTCCCGCATTCTGACAGATCTCTGAGTCAATGACCTTCACCACTGAAGTCCTACGGAATCCTGAGCCTCGGAAGGGAGTAATTCCCCTGCACTGGTGCCACACCAGCTTTTTCAGCCTAGCTCTTCCAAAACTAGGGTAATGCAGGCTCCATCCTACTGGTGGTACATAGGTGTGAGTTCAGGGACACACACACACACACACACACACCCCAGTCCTCTGGAACCCAGGTTGCTGTTGTAAAGGATAAACAGAATCAACCCTGAGAGATGCTTAAAAAAATACTCTTCGGGGCCAGCAAGGGGCAACACCCCAGAGTCATCCTTGTTCTATCTCTGGCACGAGCACAGGCATTTGTTACACACAAGTTGGCCAGGGCCCCTCACTGGACCTGGGTTGGCCCTCCCAAGAACCTTGTTAGGTTCATTCTAATTTGTAGGAACTTCCTGCATTGAAGGATTACACCTCTTTGCCTGTAGCACATGTGAAATCTCCGTTCACGTTGCTTCTCCTGGTTGACAAATGACTGAAATTTTCAGATAGCAAATCTATCCTAAAAGGCATTTAGATTTTCTGCCTCACTTGGGAAGAACATACCACGAGCTGTTTTCTTTTTATATCCTGTGTTAATAAGTACAACCATACTTGGGAGATTTTTCATGGAATGGAGCATCTGAAAGTCATTGGGGTGGTTTTTTATTTATTTATTTATTTATTTATTTATTTATTTATTTATTTATTTATTTTTTGGTTTTTCGAGACATGGTTTCTCTGTGTAGCTTTGCGCCTTTCCTGGAGCTCACTTGGTAGCCCAGGCTGGCCTCGAACTCACAGTGATCCGCCTGCCTCTGCCTCCCGAGTGCTGGGATTAAAGGCGTGCACCACCACCGCCCGGCGGTTTTTTATTAGTAATAGAGAATAGGGACAAGAAGCGACCAACAGAACATCTGAGGATGGAGGATGGGGTGAGCCCCGTGAAGGTGGCAGGGAAGCTAGGCATAGACCGTCTAGTGAAGGGAGAGAATGTCCTTACAGTCCTCAGGAGCCAGACATTCCCCAGTGTGAGGGCTTTGAGCATTACGGTCTCTGTTTCTTGCAGCATGGCTGTGCCGGCTGCTCTCATGTCAACTTGACACAAGCTGGAGTCGTCTGAAAGGAAGGAGCCTCAGTTGAGAAAATGCCTCCCTAAGATCCAGCTGTGGGGCATTTTCTCAATTAGTGGTTGGTGGGGGAGGGCCCAGCCCATTGTGGGTGGTGCCATCTCTGGGCTGGTCGGTGGTCCTGAGTTCTGTAAAAAAGTAGTCTGAGCAAGCCAGGAGAAGCAAGCCAGTAAATATCACTCCTCCATGGCCTCTGCGTCAGCTCCTGCCTCCAGGTTCCTGCCCCGTTTGAGTTCCATATTGTTTGAACAGCAGCGATATGGAAGTGTAAGCCAAATAAACCCTTTCCTCCCCAACTTGCTTTTTGACCGTGGTGTTTTGTCACAGCAATGGTAATCCTAACTAAGACAAGGCAACGAGCCGGGCGTTGGTGGTGCACGCCTTTAATCCCAGCACTCGGGAGGCAGAGGCAGGCGGATCTCTGTGAGTTCGAGGCCAGCCTGGGCTACCAAGTGAGCTCCAGGAAAGGCGCAAAGCTACACAGAGAAACCCTGTCTCGAAGAAAAAAAAAACCCACAAGGCAACGAATCCAGTGCTCAGAGCATCCTAGAGCTCTGGGAGACCTGTGGCTGGGACGCTCACTTCATTACTCACAGTCCAAGGGGTACATCCCAATCCCAGTCTTAGCCCTTGGCCTTGCCCCCAAACCAAAGCACACCAGGCAGGTTTGTGTTCAGGATTTACTAAAAGACACAGGTTAACAGAGGGTGTCAGGCTGAATGCCTGCAGGAGACTGTCCCCAATCAGGCCCTACCCCCTACCCCCTACCCCAAACCACATCTGTTGCATCTTCTGATCCTACATAGACAGCTGTGTGTAGAGCTCCATCTGGACTCTGCTGATGTCACGCCTGAGTCTTCCCCCAAAGCAAGAGTCACTTAAGATAGGTAAGGATCACTGGAAGTTGGACCATCCATGGCGTGGACAGGAAGGGGGGGGGTCTCTTCACTCCTTCCTTGCTTCTAGGCTATCCAGCACCAGTGCAGCCTGCGTCTTGGCTTCCTGCAGAAGGCTGGAGATTCGATGGCGTATCTGACAGACAGAGAGATACGTCACCCTACCACCTCCATGCTTGCTGTGGCCTGCTGCTCCTAACAGAAAAATCCCAGGCTCCTCCTGCCACCTCCCCATGGTATACCCACCTCACAGTGACTAGGGTCATCTTGAACAGCCACTCCTGGATTTCTCAGTGTGGGTAGGAGCTTTGGGGACAGCCATTGGCCCTCCACAGACCCCCATCCCATTTCTGCTACATCTCACCAGACTGCTGAGGGTAGAGCTGTGTCCATAAGACCCAGGGGCAGGGCTCACATGGTTCATACTCTCTAAAGTTGATCAGGGAGGGGCTAGACCCCAAAGAAGCCCAATTGCTAGCATTCTATGTAAGAACCAAGCCCTTAAAAAAGTCTTTTCAAAATTGTCACAAATATCAAAGAAACAGATGCTTAAGAATGGCTGCCAGAGCTAGGGTAGGGAACAGTGTGTGTGCTGATTGACAGGGGGATCCTTCAAAGCAATAAAAATGTCCTGGAACTTGTTAGAGCGATGGCTATACAATACTGTGAATGTGCAAAAATGCTACTGAATTCTATACTTTAATATAGCAATTTGTATGTTCCATGATTTTTACCTCAATAATACAATAAAATTGCCATGCAGCTGTTATGAATGCTGAGGTCTGGTTCATTTCTTAAAGCTATTGTTTTCCCAGTCTCTGGGGTGTTGGTGCTTGGGGGTCCCCAGCCTGGAGTGGCCAAGCCTTCAGTTCTACCGTGAGAGCCAGGAAGATGGTGTGGATACTGCAGTACTATTTAGCAACTTTTCATCTCCTAGCCAGGTCTGGATCCATGGGAAGGGGAATGTCAAAGTATGCCTGCAGACACCTGGCCACTCTGTACCCATGGCTCCTGGAGAGGTAGCAAGGGCCTATTCCTTCTGATGGCCAGCAAGAATCATCCCTGCCCACAGTAGACATGGCAGGTCCCTGGGCGGGGCCTGGCATCAAGTCTTCCCCCTGCCCACCTTCTGTTTAAATGCATCATCAGTCATGTCCTTCAAGTTGATGAGCACATTGAAGTATGCACCAAACACACCCGTCTCCAAGGCCTTGGCTGCCACCTGCAGAGACACCAGTGAAAGGAGCTGGTTCTGGACCCACAGTGCCACTGTGCCTCTTGAAAACCTCAACCCTCCTGTCAAGACTGAGCAAGCTGACCCATCCTATGACGGACCGGCAAGGGCTCCATGCAGGGACCTGCATTCTTTTTGTTTGTTTGTTTTTTGTTTTGTTTTGTTTTGTTTTTTGAGACAGGGTTTCTCTGTGTAACTTTGCGCCTTTCCTGGAACTCACTCTGTAGCCCAGGCTGGCCTCAGACTCACAGAGATCCACCTGCCTTTGCCTCCTGCATGCTGGGATTAAAGGCGTGCGCCACCACCACCCGGCTACCTGCATTCTTCATACCATTAAGCCTGGCCCTACCCGCAGAGATCAGGCTACCATGGTCATTTTGGTCTGAGACCTGAACCTGGAAAAGGAATCCACTCCTAATTTGAAGATGTGGCTCCTGGAGGCCTGAGGAGGCTATAAAGGTAGGGGATATGCTCTAGAGGCTGCCAACCCCTCTGAACCTGCCTTCATCAGCTATCTGCCTGCAAACTAGGGCCACTGCCATAGAGGATAGTATAGAGGATCACTTCTCTGGGGCCTCCAGACCATACACTGAAATGCACTGCACACTGTAGGGTTCCTGGGTTAGTTGTAGGGGCCATAGGCCATGACTCTGTTTTGACCCATCCCCCACACAGGACACAGATGAATGATGTCTACTTCCGCAGGCTGCCTCAGGTATTTCCCCATATACAGGGTGGTATGTCTGTAACTGGAGGCTCTGAAGACACCCACGTTGCTGGTAACTGTGGGACAACATTGAACAAGAATGTGGATACCACCCTGAGCTGCTGTGACTCCCTGGCACCCTCATACCTGCAGGTCAGACAAACAGGCCAGGTTCCCACATAGGGCCAGCTCCTTCAGCACCGGCCATAGCTGGGACACAGTCTCTGCCAGTTTCAGGGGCACGGAAACTGCCTGTCTCAGCCCCTCCTGCAGAGCACATGCACGCCTAGAACCCAGGCGGCAAAAAAAGTGAGTTGGGGGCAGAGTGCATTCTGATCCCAACCAGCACAGTCCCTCCCCATAGGCTGAGCACACAGACTCAGGGGGGACAAGAAGATCATCGCTCACTGCCCATGGTGCACCTGTGCCAACTCCCCAGACACTGAAAACCATGGCCCTGAGGGTCCAGCAGGGCTACCTGGCCAATACTATGCTCACCTGTCCCTTTCTTCAGGTGTGTTCTTGGGCAGCTTTATTGCCTCCTATAGAGAAAAAAAAGACCAAAACATACTTGGTGAGATGCCATGAGGGGCTGGCTGTGTCCCCCGGCCATGCTGGAATGGCAGTGAGGAGGATCGTGTCCTGGGACATGGCAGCATGGGCAGTGTTTATCCATGGCCTCCAGCATGGGCATTTCCCATAAGTGCATCATATGCTACAGGCCACAGGCAAGGACACCTTCTTTGGAGACGATGTTACTATTGGTGTCTGTGGTCTACAGGCCTTGGCACCTGGGTCTGGGTATCATAGGCCCCCATGGCCACCTGGAGAAGATACGTGAGTGGCATTCTCTGGGGACCTTGCTTCTAGAAAAAGACACCAAGAGCCTTTAAAGGCCCCTGAATTCTTCCCATCCTCCTCCCCATAGTACCAGGTTCCCTAGTGCCAACTCCAATTTAAAATAACGCAAACCACTTTACCATGCCCAGTCTAAACACACAAGAGTGACAGTGGTGCTGGGCGCTCTAAGGCCATCTCTGCCATGGTGCCACATCCCTTGTCCCTGGCCGTCTGTAGACCCGGGCCTTTTCCCTGAATGGCTCCAGCAAAGGTTCGTGATTTCACAGGAAGGGACTCTGTGTGTGGTAAACGCTGCAAGTCCCAGCCTCCCACAGCACCCTTCAATCTTGCAGGATGAGACAGGATGGGGGGAGCTGGCTAGGGGGTGCACACACTGTTGTTGGGTATATCCACCCAGACCGCTGCCAGAAAGTCCTTGTCAGTGGCCCTTCTATCAGCCGTGAGGGCCAGCAGAGGCTGAGCAGACACTCAGTGCCTCCAGCCAGCTTGTCACTGTGTCTTAACAGGTACCTCTCCTCTGCATGGGGAATGTGGCCCTCGGTGTAGCCTCTTGTTTTTGCTGCGACCTCCCTGCTACAGCCCACGTCACCAGTTCTGTCTCCTAAGTTAGTGCACGTTTTATCATGTTTTCATTTTTTATTGTTTTTAGGGTTTTTTATTATTCTTGTTGTTTTGTTGTTTTTTTATTGTCTCAATGAGAAAAGTACATAGCTAGCATTTTGCTTCTAGAAATTTCCTAAGTACTTAATGGCTCTTTCCTTATTTGTTTGTTTGTTCATTTATTCCCAAACATTCATCTTCTTGCTGCACGTGAAGGACATTAATCAACCCCACGCTTACACAAACTTCAGTTCATATTATTTTATATCTCCCCATGTGCTTTTGATGCTTATTGTCCATTTTCTCTGCTGCCCTCAGTTAATTTTCATTTATCTGACTTTCTCTTACTATCTTACTTTTTTTGTTTGTTTGTTTGTTTTGAACATTCATCTTATGTTACTTCTAATCTCTAATGTTAGGGTTGCCTCTGAATTTCTAATATTTATATCTAAACTAATATTTCCCTTTAAATGCCTCTCTGTCTCTCTTTGTCTTTATATCTCTGCCTGGGGCTGTGTGTGTCTTCCTCTGCCTGTGTGTGTGTGTTCACCTGTCTCAGTCACTCTTTGTCTCTGTTACTCTACTCTTATCTCTCTGTCTCTACCTCCACCTCTCTGTGTCTCTGCATCTCTCTGTGTGTCTCTCCCTGTGTGTGCAGTCTCTGTGTTTCTTTTATGTACGTGTCTCTCTGTCTCTGTGCATATCTCTCTTGGTCTCTCTGTGTGTGTTTCTCTCACTTCTAACCATTTCTTTCATCTTTTCAGAGGCTGGCCCTGCACCCTTGCCATGCCCTCCCATCTGCCCACAACCTCTAATTACTTTTCAAGATGATTTTTCCACCTCCGAAATCTCCTCATGGTTCCTGTTATCTTGTGGCTGAGGAGGGCTTTCCAGTCTAAGTCCCTAATCTCCACATCTGTTCTGTTAAGATTTCTATGACTTCCTTGGAGCTCTGGGCTGCTGGAGGGGTCAGGACAGGGGGCTGCCCCTGCAGTTTGCCCCTCACCAGGGCACAGGGCTGGCCTCCATGGTAGGCCAGATGACCTACAGGCAGTAGGCTTCCTTCCTGCAGGTCTCTAGAATCTGGGGTCCAGCTCTCACACATCTCTGGCCTGGAAGCCAAGATCTTGGCTGGCCAATCTGTGAGAAGTGTCTACTGTTATGTTCAATGTTGCCAGCCAGTATCCCTCCAGGATCCCCAACTCCAGGGTTCCCCATTCTGGAGTCCTGCCCTCCTAATTCCCTTCTCTGGGGCAAGGTCCATGCTCTCCAGGCCTAGACCCTCAGGGTTGCTGAAAGTAAGGGTTCCTAGAATTTTGGCAGATCTTGCCACCTTCCCAGTGCCCTGCCCCTGGCTCCAAATTTGCAGGCTGCTATGGCTAGCAAGCCTAGGCCTGGCAATTCTGCACTCTTACCAAACAGGCAGCAAAAGCCTGGGCGTCAGCATCCACCAATGGGATCAGCTGGGCGGAGGCCGCATGAAAGGGTGGGATCAGGCGCCGCATGGTGGAGTCCAGGTGATCAAACTGGCGTCGCCCGTAGGTCATCTGGCCCACCATGGAGGCCAGGGCTGCACCCTGGTAAGGAGCAAGCTGTGGGGGCCACCCGGGGTCCTGGCTACCCCAGGCCAGAGCCCAGCAGGGAACCCCAAGTGCAGGGAAATGAGCTGTGGAATCTCATCCTGCAGGGTCCCCCACTAGGGAGTCCCTGACCCCTGAGTCCCACCCTCCAGAATCCCCCACTATGCCCCGCCCCGCGCCTGGGTCCTGCCATCTATGGCTCCGCCCTCAGTGGATCACTTCAGGTGCTCACCATGGCTGCGACAGCTGCTGCTACAGAGCCGCCTCCTGGGGCAGCAGAGCGGGCGCCCACTTCCCGAACAAAATTGAGCAGCGACTTCTCCATCAGGCCCTTTTCGGGTCCACTAGCCGGAACCAGGTACCTACCAGTGGGAGGGGCTTAAAGAAGGGGAGACACACACACCCTTAACCCCAGCCCCAAGCTGAGAGCCTGGAGAGAAGGGAAGCATGCAAAGAAGTTGGAGGAGCAGGCACCAGGCTTGATTTGGGGACCAGAGACGTGAAGATGAGGAGGAAGTGGAAGGGGGAGGGAGGGGTAAAGCAAGGAAAGGAGGAGCAGGAAGTGGGCAGAGTGGGGGCAGGGATGTGAGGCCTCACTCGATGATCCTCTCCTTTGGGTCGAAGGGTGCCAGGGAATCCAGGCCCAGCCGGTTCACCACCTGGAGAGTGGACATCTCTCCTTAGCCATGCTCAGCTTAGCTTTCACCTTGACAAGTTATGCCCACACTCCCTTCCCAGGAACCCTACCAGTTCGCTTCCTGACAGGTTGAGATACACACGAGAAACACTCCACGCCCCCAGTGAAAACACAACAAAGAAAGGGTTGCCCGCCCCTTCCCTCACAATGGAGCCTCGATGGCCATGGGGGTAGGGGGCAACTAAACGCTCTTCTTGGGATTGGATTCTAATTCAGAGTCTAACGGACGGAGTCTTACAATTGGGGGCAACCTCGATTCACCTGAACATAAATGTGAGGAAAACTGAGTTTCACCCAAATCCAGGATACAGTTGAAACAGTCCCATGTAAGACTAGAATTCATCTCAACAAAAAAACATTTGACCCGTTATGAAGCTATGCAGCAGTAACAACAGGTCTCAATTTCTAAAAGCAGGAAGGGACCCACGCACTTCAAGGACACAAGCCAGGTGCACTCCAAAGGTGGTTATGGAGATGGGTAATGCCACCTAAGAGTTAGGTCACAGAATCAGCAAGCACTGAGGAATACTTCCCATGAGAGGGTGGGAAAAGAAAACAATTTCTCTGGAGATGCAGCCACCTCCAGGGCAGATCCTGGGGCCTGGAGCAATTGAGCAAAGGTGCCATGTACAAGCAGGACTGCTTTCGAAGAGAGTCATATGTAGATGGAACCAGGGGAGGTATAGCCAGGGACATGTGTACCCAAATCCATAAACGGTAGGTTACAGGGGTGTAAGGGACCTGATGGAGGGGGCTGGCAGCAGACACAGTTCTTCACAGAGCTAGCCAGCCCAGGAGTTAAGAAGGCAGAGAACATACAGTTTGTGTAGTACAAGTCACACAGGAAAACTTCCTAATGTTCTAAACGACGATGAAAATAGAAAATCTTCTAACTACAAGTCAAGAGCTGGCCACAGAGCTTGGTCAGTAAAGTGCTTGCCAGCCAAGCACAAAGCCTTGAGTTAGAGCCCCAGGACCCGTGTCAAAACTAATTAATTAATTAAAAATCCTGGACTCATGTCAAAACTAATTAATTGAAAATCCTGGCATGGTGGCAAGCACATTACTTGTAATTTGCTGAGGAAGTGGAGATAGGAGGACCAGTCTACTTGGTGAGTTCCAGGTCAGTGAGAGACCCTGGTTCAAAAAAAAAAAAGATGGAAGCACCTTAGAAATGTGACGCCTGAGCCTTGTGGTGGTGGTGGTGGCACATACCCAGAGGCAGGTGAATCTCTGTGAGTTCGAGGCCAGCCTGGTCTACAGAGTGAGTTCCAGTACAGCCAGAACTGTTAACACAAAGCAACCAAAAGGAGAAGGAGAAGGAGGAAGAGGAGGGGGAGGAGGAGGAGGAAGAGGAGGAGGAGGAGGAGGAGGAAAGAAAGAAAGAAAGAAAGAAAGAAAGAAAGAAAGAAAGAAAGAAAGAAAGAAAGAGAAAATGTGACACCTGAAATTGTCTTCTGTCTTACACACACACACACACACTCAAGTCAATAAAACAAAGAGCTTGAAGGAAGAAGAGGATTTTGGATTTTGGGTGGGCCCTTCTGGAAATATCAGCTTGCTTCTGGAGCAGCTAAAGGCCTACAGCTTCCATGCCTCCCTTGACATCTCACTCCCAAAATGAGCGCAGCCCACCAGCCGTATCCGGTGCTCCTCCTCCAGAACAAACAGATTCTCCTTCTCACAGTAGAAGGCTGCGGCATCCAGTAAGGCCTTCAGAGGCACCAGGCCCACCAGCTGCGAGCCCACCACTGGGAGATTCAGTTCCTGTGAGACAGAGGCAAGGTCAGCGTCTGGGGGTTTCCAAGTGTGAGAAGGCTGCGGTCACCTGCCCTACCCACCTGAGCCTCTCTGCAGGTCTCCTCATAGACTGTGTGCAGAGCTGTGACCTCAAAGTCCAGGAGGTTTGTGGAGACCTGAGCCAGGTTCTTCTCTTCCAGGTACCAGCCGATGCCCTGAACCTTTTTCAGAAGTCCTGGCTACAAAGAGATGCATTCCCCAGCCTGGGCTAAGAATCTGAGCTCTGGGTGGCCCCTGCCCAGCCATCATAATGCCTGGCTCTGAGACCCTCTTGTATTTGTGTTCCCTAGCCAGATGAGTCAGGCAAGATGGCCCCCGATAGCTGGGTTGGCACTGTGGCTCTCCTCGCTCTTTCTATCTTCCTTGGTCTGGCTAGAGACAGGCAAAACCTCACCTACCACATGAAAACTGAGGCCCCAAAGTCCAGGTTTGGTGCCAGTCTCTGACCATACCATGTTCTAGAGACCTAGGGACACAGATGTGGGAAGCCAGGGGAAGTCCCAGCTCCCCTTGTCACCCATCTCCCACCCGCTTGCCACCCCAGTCACTCTGATCCTCTCCTTAATGACCTGAGTGAGCCAGGAGCTGTGACCTCACTTTGGAAGGGGTCTCTGTGTTTCATGTTGTGCCTACAGACAGCTGATTCTGCAGGAAGCTAGGCTCCTGGGGGGCCTCACTGCCTAGCAAGATGTGAGGTTGGGACAGATGGGAAGATGACTTGCGGTCACCATGTATGTCTGTCACCTGTCTCTGAGATGGACTCTAAAGAAATGACGCTCAAGCTAGCTGACAGCTTCCGTGCAGACCTGGCGAGGAAGCTTCCTCAGAACACCTGAAGAGTTACAGAGGCATTGTGGGGGGGGGGGTTGCATATTTAGAACATCTGGGAGGATGTGAAGACATCTGGGACTGCTGGGCAGCTGTCTACACAGAAACCTGACCCTGTCTGCTTCTGTGGAAAAGAATAAATTAAAATAAATAAATAAATAAATAAATAAATAAATAAATAAATAAATAAATAAA
>CABHPH010042134.1:0-15994 GCA_902168325.1 Peromyscus nudipes | reverse complement strand
TGTGTGTGTGTGTGTGTGTGTGTGTGTGTGTGTGTGTGTGCACATGCCTGACCACACATTTTGAATTGGCCATTGCTTAACGTTCTTCTAGATCTGTGATAAAGTCAAGCTATCACTTACGCCCAAGGCAATAAACAGAAATGACTTTGTTAGGATTGCACTTTCACAGCCAACCTATTTTTAGCTGCTTTAGAATCCCAGCTGAGATTTTGCTCTACCTGGAAGCTAACAGGTTAGCTTGCCAGTTTCATGGCTGCTGGCAGAAGACACAAGGCTCCTATTGCAGACACAAAGGGTCTTATCATTAGCAGCTGTACTTTTCCATGACTCAGTTCTCAAAAGATAGTATAAATAGGATTCAGGTGATGTCAGTAACATGTTAAAGGCAAGGGGTCTGGGGCTTGGGGACCTCAGTCTTCTGTCATGGTAGTAACACTTTTTGCTTTGTACTCTGAAGATAGCCATTGTTTCTACTAAGTTGATCAATGTGCAGACTGCCTCTGCTTTCCACTGAAAATATCCTTAAGGCATAGACTGACTGCTGGGCATGGTGGTATAAGTCTATAATCCAAACATTCTGGAGGGTAAAGCAGAAGGATCATAAGTCTGAGGCTAGCCTGGACTATATAGGAATGTCAAGGCCAGCACAAGGTAAGTGGCGTGACCCAATCTCAAAAGTCCAACCAAACGAATCAATAAAACCTTTCAAATCAAAAGCAAAACAAAACAAACCCCCTAAACGCACGAACAACAAGAACCATATAGTCTAGAAAGGTTTCCAAAAGCATCTCTACCCACATGTGAGGGAATGAAGCCATGGAAAATTATCTTGCAGTACCATTGCTCTCTCTTCTGTGCCACTCTGGCTTCTGCTGAATTGTCCCATGAGGAGGAAACTTGCTTGAGCACTCTGGCGAATATGACTCTAAAAGCTAGGATGAAGTCTACGCACTGAGGCCCGTAGCACATTCAGCTAAATTTCCTATGAACAGAACTGTAGGTAGCAATGAGGCCAACCTGGGAATTTCACACAGTTCAGATTTGCCACCTCCTCTCACGTGAGACATGTTACTAGCATCCATGTGCTTTGTGGTTGCAGAAAACATGTGACATCTTCTTCCTGTATTTATGAATTATAAAAACACTTACGTGCCTTTCCGTTGCGGTGAGCTATCAATATGGGTGACTTTTGCAGCTTAAGGAGGAATGATTTGTTTTAGTCGCAGTTAAAGGCTTAGAGCCCATCATTGTGGAGAAAGCATGGAGGCAGGAGCATGGAGCAGCTGGTCACATTGCATCAGTAGTCAGAAAGTAGAAGAGATAAATGTTGGTGCTCAGTGTGCTTTCTCTTTTTAGTTCAGCCCAGTACAATAGTCCATGAACATTTCCCACTTATGCTTAGGGTGGGTCTTCCCACCTCAGTTACCCTAATCTAAAAAATCCCTTACAAACAATGTCTAGAGACTTGTCTTCTAGGTAATTCTAAACTCTGATAAGTTGATATCACTGTCAAATGCTTAGTCACTGGTGTTAAAAAATTAAAAACCTGACTCAAGAACAAACTTTCAGTATTTTCTAATTTAAATGATATAACGCCCCTGGCATAGTTAATACCAAGCTAATGTGATGTTGTTGAACACGACTTTGAGATGCATTTAATGGACTATTGTCAATAAGTGTGATAGGGCTCAGCATAACACTGAGTACATGAGCATAACACCAGGGCAAAAATGTCACCTAGAAATCCCCCTGCTCAAGTCATGTTTTGCTTAGGCTATTTATGTGGTCGGAGAAGGTCACTTCACACTTTAACAGAGCAGTGATCATAAGGTGGCTTCACAGCGGTTCAGGACATTTTAAGACTGCTTGAAATGTTTCTTTTGGTGTAAGTGTCCAGTTAAATGTCTATACTTAAGCCGTGGTAGCAAATATCCAGGCTAACATTCCTTTAACTTGACTTTCCTCACCGTTCAGAAAACTCAAAGTGGTCCTGAGAGCCTTGCTTGCTTCATTTGTTCGTAGTGACCCCCAGCACACTATCATGAACAGTTCACAGCATGCCTCTGCGCGCTCTAAATTCTGGCCTGTTCCCTATCTCTTCCTCTGCTGACCTTTCCCCTCCTTTCCTGTCTTCACCTTTGTCTCTCCCATCCAATGGTACTCCTCTGCTCACAGCTGGTGATTGCTGCGATTAGAAGTCATGCTTGCTCCCACTTTGCACCTGCTGTCCTGGCTCTGCAGGAAATAATCTGATCTTTCCAAGCTCCCGGGTTCTCTCCTAACTGCTGACTGGTCCATCCGGGTTGAAGTTCACACTATTTTCATTAGCTTTATGAAAATAAGCCAAACTCTGCTCAAATCATGGACATCTTCTATAAGATCTCCGACCAAATGTTTTTAGGTTTTCACCTTGTTGAGTAGTCCAACTACAAACGCTGAATCCTGTTACACATTTGTAGTATAGCTTAAAAACTATCTTAATAAACATCTAGACCTTCAATTTGAAATATGTTGTCCATCAGATTAAATATATAGATAAAAATCTATGAATACTGTATTACTTTTATGAGATATGGAGAATTGTTTAGTACCAAACTATGCAAGAAAAACTTGGATTCTATATGAAGGTGTGTGACAAATACTGTTTTTTTCCTGAATGAAATAGATACTTTATAAGAGAAAACCATAAATATTTGAAAATATATGACCTTAAAACTAATGAATACAGTTTGATGCTTATAATATTAATGGGAAAAATATAGTTCAAGGACTGAAATGAAAGTCAATGTTAGCTAGACGTGGCAGGGAAGAGAGGTGGGTGTATCTCTGGAAGTTAGAGGCCAGCCTGGTACAAATTGAGTTCCAGGACAGCCATGGGTATGGATGGAGAGTCGGTCTTTAAAAAAAGAAACAAAACAAACAAACAAAAACAAATCAATAGCATCAAAAAGAGAAAAGTCAATGTTTAAAATCTTCTTTTTTCTTTCTCTCTCTATATATATAGTCCCTTTTTTTCTAAAAATTTTATTTTATTTATTATTTTACGTTCACTTATTTAAATTCTACAATCATGTATTTTTTTTTCTTGTAAGTTGGGTGAATTACAGAGAATTATACAAACACATGACATCTTCACTTTTTCTGTTGTTTGCTAAATCACCTGGCTTAGACTATGTCACAGTAAGCCATGGCCTTAGTGCACATTCCAGATGCTTTGACTCTGGTCAGAAGACAGCAAGCATGTGTTGTCGTTGGAATACAGTCTCAGTGTGTTCAGCAGCATGGGAATTCCTGGGGACTGTCTAGGAATCAGAAGTTGTTGAATGTCAGAATGCATTAAATCCTTAGAGATTAAAAAATACATCTTTTAAACAAAAGAAACTGTGCTCCTGGTGGGGCAAAAATAATATGATTAGTTTCATACAATTGGTTAACAGTAATAGCAGAACTACAATTCACACTTCCCTGTATCAAATTTAACACTCCCCTTCCCCATAACTGATGCTATTAGTTTAGCTTGATAGGGAAAATAAACCAGAATCACAGATTTTAAAAAGGAAAGTCGATGTTCCTTTGGAAAAGACAAGATAATATCATGAGGGAATGTGGAGTTAATTCATTCTGAATTGTCTGAGGAAACCGAACCTCCAAGCATTGTGTAGAGACAGGTCATCAGGCTAAAATGTGAGCCATGGATTTTAAAAACTCAGAGTACTTTATGACCAACAGAATCAGAAATTACACAAATCAGATAAAGATAATCAAATCTCATACCACAGTGCATAAATGGATTGCCCCGGGGATCCAGCTCCTCCTTCTCTTTCTCCCTCCCTCTCCCTTATGAAGTCATTTCTTGGCCCTTAGAACTGTTTTCAGGATTGATTGAAAGTGCTGCTGCCAGAGTCCCATCCCATTTGGCACAAGGAAGGGAACAAAGCCCCCAACAACTCCATTGCTTTTACAGGGACCCGACTCCCACTGTCTCTTCCTTTCCTGGCCATGGATCATGACAGATTGTAGTATCAGATGCTGCACAGAAGTCTTGCTAACAGCTTCAAAAGATGATCATTGCTTGCTCACTCTGTCAGATTTCTCTCTGTACTAGAAAGCTTACATCTACACTGCCAGGTCTGGACGGATGCTTCGAGCCCTATCCTCACAGGTGTCTAGTTGCCTCTGGCTAGAGCGCAGCTGTTGACCTCCCAGAAAATTGGGACTGCTGATTTCTATAGAAGTACTAACTTGTTTCACAGGAGGCTGGACCACTTTAGTCCCTCTGAAACTTCCCTCTGCAATTCATTCATACTTGAGTGTGATCTGCAAACAAAAATCACTTTTTGAAAAATCTCGTAAATGATACATATGTAAGAAATCAAGCTCAGGGGAGGGTGCTTCTGTAGTAGGAAGACATACATATGTACTTGGCACAGGAATTTAGAGTTTGAGTGCTGGTTTAGTTCAGTGCTCATCAGCCTGTTTTTACTCAGTGTCACCTCTCCTGTGGCCTCACCTATGTCACAGTCTGTGGGTGTCAATATTTAAGTGAGAGTCTTTCTGACTCACACTACGTACAGCTGCGCAAATGGGAGTGTTTAGTTTTGCTACTCGAATAGCAAGGGGAAACTAAAGAAGACTGGCATCACAAACAACAGACTGGAGAAAAAAAAATATCAGTTTCAGTTTGCCTCTGAAAGATTCTGGATTCAATTGTCCTAGCTCTCTGTACCACTGCTGTGTGGTGAAGATTTATAACTTTTCATTTTCAAGACTTATTCATCCTCATGGCCTGTGTTAAGGGGAGGTTTTTGGTGGTGTTTACTGAATTTCCAGTGTCAAAAGGAGTCTCCACTTTTTTTCATATCACAGTCTTGTTCACCGTTATTAAGTTCACAATATATGAATAAGTAGAGTATATGAATCTAGAGTGAGAGAATGCTGAATCACAATGATGGAAGCCTAGTTCTTGCACTGCCCCTGAAGAGTCATCAATAACATGATTGATAGTAATGGTGTTCTGGAAAATGATAACAGCAACAACCACGACAGTGATGGCAATAATAATTACTCTGGGTCAGACACCAATAGAGTGTTTTGCATGCATCAACACCTTAAACCTTCCCACCAACTCTGTGTTCCAATTATCCTCATTTTTACAAATGAATAACAAGACGTTGGAAGAAATGCTATCAAGAACAGGGATTTAATCCTGTCAGACTCATTCCTAAGCAAATGTGTTTCCTGTGTTGCCTGAACACATTTGTACTTTGATTATTTTATTTTTTAAAAATATGTATTGGTGTAGATTCCTCCAAAGAGCTCTTCAAACCCTGTTTTCTTGTAGATTCAGTTCATTCCTGCACTGCTGTAGAATACAGAACTCAGAAGTCTTCTCTTTGGCACTCCATGCTGCTTCAGTAGAAGACTATGTCATCTTATGAGAATTCCTCAACATATACCTAGCAATTGCTCTCTGGAACACTTCTTACTTAATGTCTATCCTTTGCTGCTTCTATTCTTGGGGGAATACACAATTACTCAAAGAGAATACTTTTTCAAAATTAAACAAAATGTGTTTGGTAAATTAAAACTGCTCTTTTAAAATGTGGGTGATTGGGAGTTAGACAGATGGCTCAGATGTTAAAAGCAGATACTGTTGTTGCAAAGAGTCCAGGTCCCAGCACCCATGTCCCATAGCTCACAAATGTCTGTAGCTCCAGCTCCAGGAAATCTAACATCTTTTTTGAACTCTGAATGTACCTGTACTCATATGCACATATCCGCACACACACACACACACACACACAATTAAAAATAAAAAAGTAAAAAATTCAATAAATCTAAACTGTAGGTGGTAGTATTCATGACTTCAAGAATCAGAGGAAGGTGGGACAGCAGGTATTAGTGACAGCATAAAGAATCCTTTAAAATGTTCTGCTTGCTTCACCAGCAATGAAAGGAAAGTAAGGGGCCTGAGAGGTGGCTCAGGGATTAAGAGCACTTGTTTTTGTAGAGGGCTCCTGTTTACTTCCCAGCATCTACACAGTGGCTTAGAATCATTCAGAGCTCCAGTACCAGGGATCTGATGCCCTCTTTGGAATTCTGCAAGTACTAGGCATGTAAGTGGTACATATGTTACAGTCAGACAAAACATTCAGACACATATTATAAAGATGAGGAAAGTTGGTTGGCCAATGAAATAATCATACTCTGGACAAGAAAGTAATAATAGGGTTGAGTGGAAGATCAGTGAATACCTGTTCCTGTAGCGTCAGTTTATAAGGAAAAAAATCATTCTAAAATAAGTGTACCAGGGAGAGATCATAGGCTTTCCTTAGATGTGCCCACGTATAAATCCCTATGTCACTAAGTGTTCGCTATTTTTTCTTTTGAAAAATTTATTATCATTAGCTTCTTGGAGGCACTTTCTAACATGAAAGGAGTCCAGGCTGATTATTCCTTACTCAGAGTACTTGGGATGAAAATGGTTTAAACGCAGAATGTTTTTATTTTATTTTTTGAGACAGGATTCTCTGTGTAGTCCTGGCTGTCCCAGAACTTTCTATGTAGACCAAGGTGGCCTTGAACTCACAGAGATCCTCCTGCCTTTGTCTCTCAAGTGCTGAGATTAGAGGAGCATGTCACCACACCCTGCACAGAATATTTTTTAAAAAATTGGAATACTCTTGTACACATCATGATGTATTTTGGGAAATGAGGCCTGAGTCTCACTGGAATCTTACTAAAAACTCAACGTTCCCCTACCTTCCTCACTCAGCACAGGTCTCTGTGCTCACTGGAGACTCTGATACACTGTAAAGAGGATTGCAAGAACATCCTGTCTGAGGTTCCTGCTCTCGGGATCTTTTACCTCGGGGTCCCACTGTAAAAACCTGTGAACATTATGTCCTGGGAGGGAGGGAAAGAACTAGGGAGCTTTTATAACCTCAAACAATAAAAGCAACAGCAAACTATATTGCTTTTCGGGATTCTTTAATTCTCCATTTTCTGACTCATCCTCAGGGTTTGAAAACACAGGAAACAATGCCATCACCATTTGTGATTGCCACACCTTAAAAGATGAGTGAAATTCTTCTCTTTATTAATTATTAGTATTTAATTTAAAGAGTCTAACTTTGCCCAAATAGCTAAGGAGGCAGGGGAGTCTTGCTTACTGCTTTCCTTCAACTGTCTAGGAGGTAATTTGATTATCTCTAATATCCAGACATGGCCAATGCTTTGCTTTCTCCTATGAATAAGTCATCTGACTTGCCCATTGTAACTCTTCTCTTATTACTTCAATATTTCTGTCTCAGCCGAAGCTGACATTCATTTTTCTAAGTATCTCCAGGCAATGAAGCCAGTGCTGTCATTCTGCCAGTTCTGCCCTCCCTGTCCTTGGCTTTCCACTCTTGCTATGGTTTGGATGTTCTTTCGTCTTCCTCGGGTTTCTGTGATGGAACCTTGGTCCTCTACGTGGTGAGCTGAAAACTTTTGGAAGTGTAGCCTGATGGAGAGGGATGAGGTCTTTGGAGGTCCTGCCCTCCAAAAAGACTAAAGGTGGTCTTGTACAGTGAGTTAATTCCCCTAAGAGTGGGCTGTTATAAACCAGCAAGAGAGGCTATTTCTTGACCTCTGGCTTACTGCCTCATCATGGGATTTTCCCTCATGCATGCAGATGTTCCTGTCATGACACTACCTGCCCAGTTGAGATACAGTGAGGAGGGCCCTCACCGGAGGATGAATCCCTGGGCTTCTCCGGTCTCAAACTTGCACTCTCAACAGTTGTGAACTACACAAACATTTTCAAATAAAATACCCAGTCTCGGGTATTTTATCATAGTAATTAAAAATGGACTAACACAACTTTTTTTTTTTTAATGTGTCAGGTAACTTTCTTGTCTCATATGTCTTTTCTATTTGTGCATAAGCAATATTAAATTTCAGGTGTCATCTTGGAATGTCTGACTTCAGCCGTGTTGGCTGTTTAATCAAGTTAGTCCTGTTCTCCTAAACCTTTCAGTCCTGTTCTCCTGTCTAGCACCATAGGCTTGTTGTCAAGTCATTCACAAAGTGGGACAGGTATTTGTGATCTGAACATACATGGTCTTTAGATTCAGCTGCCCAGTGTTAGCAGAGAAGCAGTGTGCTTCTCTTTGTCTTCTGCTCAGAGCTGAAAGTTTAGAGTACCCTTTCACTGCCCACTAAAACAATGCACAATGTCTTTTCAAGATTGGAGACAAAAAAAGCATTTGCCTTATCTAGACTGCCTACCTCAGTGGTTCTCAACCTTCCTAACACCGTGGCCCTTTAATACAGTTCCTCATGTTGTGGTGACTCCCCAACCATAAAATTATTTATGTTGCTACTTCATAACTGTAATTTTGTTACTGTTATGAATTGTAATGTAAATACCCAATATACAGGATATCTGATATGTGGCTCTCAGAGGGATCGTGACCCATAGGTTGAGAACCACTAGCCTACCTTGCTCTCACATGACCCCCCACTAAGTCTTCACTCCAGTTAATTGGAGCTTTTCCTGTTAGCACTCCTCTTTCCATATGCTGGGCTCACAAGGGCCGTGAGACCTTAACACATATCACTTGTTCTCAGGAGAAGCATCTGGATGGTATTCAGTGCTCTGTGCAGTTAGTTTCTCAAGTAGTTCTGAAGGCATTATTCCATGGGAGAGAGAGGAGACTGCATTTCCCCGACTCCTCGCGAGAGATTAACTGGTTTACAAAGATCACATGACTCTCAATGGCCCCCAAATTTGCAGCCATGAAAAACAACATTTGTCAGTTCAGAACACTTCCTTTTGAATATTTTCTCATACATCATTACACTTCCTCTTATTGGTAAATGCTCATTGAATTCTTAAGGTTTGTTATGGTTACAAAAAGCTCATAGAGAAATTTCATATGTGTGAAATAGATGTTCAATGCTTGTCATTTTGATTTATGAATTTATGAATAGTAATTGTTACTTCTACTGGACAGGGAATCAAAAGCTTAGTGTGGCATGGTCACAGGGAGCATAAAAGTCATACCCTATTACTTCCTATAAAATATTTTAAAAATATGTATTATTATTATTTTAATATACATATCATTGTATGTGTAAATGTGTGGGCATGGGGTTATGTGGATGTGAATGTAGTTGCTTGTAGTGGTCAGAGGTGTCAGAGCCTCCGAAAGTGGAGTTGCAGGCTGTTATGAGCTGCTTGACCTGGTTGATGAGAACCGAACTTGGTTCTCTGCAAGGGTAGTTCACGTTCATGACCATTGAGCCATCTCTCCAGCTCTCTCATCACAATGTTTTGATGCTCAAGTTATTTTTATTGAATGAGTGAATCCTTTTCTGTTTGAGCAGGTCAAAGTTTTCTATTTCTAACACATTCAGAGCAGGGATTCACTTTTGTCTTTATTATTATTATTATTATTTAGATTAAAACACCTAGATTTTAAAGAGGGCACATTTACTAAGACAGCTTTTATTTTCTCCCTAGTGATTCATCAATAGAATGAACAGAAGGTAGAATAGATGGACTTAAGAGTGCCTAGGGGCCCTGTCTCTTGTCAGACGCCTTTTAATTTTAGGATGGGAAATAATACTTGACGTTTTGCTCTCTCATCAGTTCTCAGTTATTAAATATTTTCTGAGAACAAGGTGTGGTTTCTTAGTTTTCTCTGAAAGATGGAAGAGACTTGGATCACTAAGGAAAGTATTATTCCACTGTCATTAACCCCAAGGTTGACAAACAAAAACTCCAGTTGGCCATCTCTTGTGACCTTACGTGATCTTTCTTTAGCTGTCATGCTACTTTTACATTGCAAAGTTATCTCTCCTTGGCTTGAGCCTGCTCATATGACACAATTGTTCATGACAAGCCAAGAACAAACAACACCAAATACTTACTAGTAGTTCCTAGTCTTTCTGTATTCAACAATCTCATGAAAAATACTAGACTGAAAGTTCTTCTTCACATACCCAATTTCAAGTATATATATTATGTAACTTTTAAATAAATTACATCCACATTAAATTAGATATTTTAAAACTATTTCCCTATAATTATCACTGACTTGATTTGCCCAGTTCTACTGCCTGAAAAACACTTCCTAAATACGTATTCTAGGAGAATAACCATATTTAGCTCTGGCTATCTCATTGTAGATGGAATGTTTACAGTAAAGAACATACTGGTAAGAAACGGAAGGAATTCTTAGCCATATGTCTTCCAAGAGAGTTTCTACACTTGTTTCATGTAAGAATATATATTATTTAAGTGTTTTTTTCCAGCTTCCTAAGATTCTAAATAGTATACTTGGGGTGAGAATAGAGCTCTCTCTTCCTCTCTCTCCTCCCTCTTGTTCTTCCTCTCTCTCCCTATCATCCCTCTCAGATGATTTTTTGATTGGTTAAGATTTTGAGTTCTAGTTTTATAAAACTGCCACCACTTCTTTCCTGGCTTCTTGTTTCCTTTCCAGCATTGTGTGTCTCTTAATAAGGGATGTGCTGCTCTTAGTGTGTTCTGCACAGACGCTGGAGAGACAGAACAGAATCCCTCTATTTGACAAAGTTATTTGAACATCAGAGCTGGGTGCCAGGCATTCAGAATTTGAAATAATTACTGCCCTAGCCTGTTTCCCAATCCCATATTTTTATTGGATTGAGTTTTGGAATTAAGAACTTCTGAATTATTAACAAACATGAAGAAGTCATACTCCTTCAATTTCACAAGTCTTATCAAGAATCTGTGTAAGAAAGGGGCTATATTACACTCATCAGCTTATGTTATGATGTGTAAGTAACAGATTAGTGACAGTAGACATTTCCATGTGACAAATATACGAAAGGGTGTGATTTATTTAAGAATACATACTGACCAAAAAGTTATAAGACATCGTGGAAGTAGAGTTCATATGGAATTAGATTAATAAGAAAAGTTTCAGTAGCAGTTCCTCATGGTCACTGCCAACTAAGAGCCAGATGTGTGAATTGCAGTGAATGCAGAGACTCATGGCTACACAGGATGCCAAAAATAAATCATTCTGTTCTAAATAAGACACTTACATTGCTTCCTATAAGGCCCAAAGGACATTGTAAAAGAGGGAGTGGGAAGTATGTAAGAACCAGAAGGTAGGGGGATAAAGGGCTGGAGATGCCATCCTCTAGATTGGACACAATGATTTCCATCATGAATTCAGAGCCAGTTACCTGCACTGGGCCACACAAGACTGGCTCTGTTAGTCATGGAAGTGAGAGAGGCTTATGGGGTCTGTTTTAGTTAGGGTTTCCATTGCTGTGAAGAGATACCATGACCATGACAACTCTTGGAAAGGAAAACATTTAATTGGGGGGCTTATAGTTCAGAGGTTCAGTCCATTATCATAACGGTGGGACATGGAGGTGTGCAGGTAAACATGGTGCTGGAGAAGGAACTGAGAATTCCACATCTTTGATCTGCAGGGACGAGGAAGTTAACTGAGACACTGGGCTTTAGCATTATGGGGGGGTCAAAGCTCACCCCTACAGTGACACACTTCCTCCAACAAGGCCATACCTACTCCAACAAAGCCACACCACCTAATAGTACCACTTGCCATGAGCTCATGGTGGGGGGGCAATTATAGTCAAACTAATACAGGGTCCTACCACTTACTTGCTAAAATGTTGACTGTAGCTTCTGGAAGAGGAGGAGACATTGTCTTTAGTTGCACATCAGTTGGTGAGTCTACCAGACTCCAGTAGATAACCCTATCCCATGGAACCACAGAGGGCCCATGTTAAATGCAGTGGCTTACAAGACAAAAATGAATAAAAGACATTTGTAGAGAACGGTGGGGGGAAAGGGGTAGCAGGGAGATGAGAGAGGTTGGGGTAAAGGAGTAGAAGGGGGATGAGAAAGAGTGAGGTTAAAGACATAGAATGGAGATGAGAGAGAGAGTGGGGCCAAAGGAGCAGCAGGAAGTGTGAAAAGATGAGGCTCTGAGCTCTCAGGATGCGTTACATATACATGCGTAAAATTCTCAAAAAATAAATTTAATCAATAAAAAGGGAAAGACTGCACAAAAAGATTTTGATGGGTAATGTGTGTTGAGTTGAGGCTAGTATTATAGAACTGACAAAAGAACTTAAGAAAATATAGTTGAGCCTGAAAAACATGGGATGTATTGAACAAACGCTGTGGAGTTCAGTTTGTCGGAGTGTGAGGCAGAAACAGCATAGAGCGTGGGCTTGGATGGGTGCAGCATCACCATAGTCCAGGACTCTTCAAATGATAAAATAAGAATGGACTGACACAGAAGGAATGGCTTAGAGACTAATCAACACCCAAACAAGGCAGAAGCATCGTGTGCCAGAGCTTGATAGCATGTGCTTAAAAGTAGTTGTGTTGTGAGTTTTAGATGGAGGAGTCAGAAGTGGCAGTGCAGGACAGAGAGAATATTTATATCAACCCTGACATAGAACAAGTCTTCTACTGATGGACAAGCCAAGTATGGATTTGATGAAAAATAAAAAACTTGTTATGTCCTCTATTTCCCTTCAGAAAAGAATAGGCCTCCCAGGGATATCCACCAAACATGGCATAACAAGATACAATAAGACCAGGCACAAACCCTAATATCAGGACTGGGTGAGGCAACCCAGTAGGAAGGAAAGGGTCCCAAAAGCAGACAAAAGAGCTAGAGACAGCCCCCAACTCTCACTGTTAGGAGTCCTACAGAAACAGCAAGTTAACAACCATAACATATATACAGAGAGCCTAGGTCAGACCCGTGCAGGTTCCATGAATGCTGCTTCAGTCTCTGTGAGCACCTACCAGCCCTGGGTAGTTGATTCTCTGTTCTCCTGGTGTCCTCAACCACTCTGGCTCCTACAATCCCCTCTCTACTTGTATGGGGTGGGGTGGAGTGGGGTGGCTGGGAGGAGTGGAGGGAGAGAAAACTGCAGCCAGGATGTATTAAAAACAAACAAATAAACTAGTTACTGTTCTTTGATGGGCAGAGTAAACATTCTAAACACACCATCTCATTGAGAGAGACTAGACTGTGGTGGCAATTAGACACTTTTCTCATGAGTGGTCAGAAATGTAGACATTTCTGCTCCTTGGTTTGTTCACTGATTCATTCACTCCCCTGCCCCCACCCTGCACCCCAAGGAAAACCTTTAACAAGCACCTTCTCTGTGGAGTAGACTGCACAAGACTCAGTGGGAGATGATGTCAGATGAGAGTGAGGAGGGGGATTGCTGCCAAGACTTCTGAGGTGTTTAGCTTGGGTGAATGGTGGGATCCTTTAACCAAGACAAAAATAGCAGTTAAGAGTAGCGGGGGCAATTGTGTTTGTTTGACAAATTAGAGAGTTCTGTTGTAAACCTCTGAAGATTAAGGAAATTACAGACTATACAAACAAGCTGTCTGGTAGGCAGTTGTGGAAGTTTGTTCAGAGCTCAGGGGAAGATTAGGAGGTGAGGGTTTCTGTGCCAGAAACCCTGGAACAATTTTCTCTCAAATCCTTGCTATCCCGGGTCTTCCTTTTATGTTTAACTCAACAAAAATGTTAATTCCTCAGTGTTGTTTTCTTCTTCCTTATTCTCCCTTTTTGTGCCTTGGTTTTTATTTATTTATTTCTTTTTGCCATGTAGTTTTATCTGTGTGTATGTGTTCTCACACACATGTGTTTGTGTGCCTGTGTGGAAGGCAGACATCGATTTCAGTTGTCTTCTGTCTTCCTCAATTGCTGTCTACTGTCATGGATTGACTCGACTATCAGGCCAGCAAGCTAGAGATCCTTCTCTCTGCCTTCCAGCATTGGGATTACAGACATGCACTGTCACAACAGACTTTAAAAAGTGGGTACTGGAGATACGAACCCAGGTCCCTATGCCTGTGCAGCAAGCATTTTACCATTGGGAGCCGCCTCCCAACCCTTCTATTATCATTTGATCTTTGTTTATGTGTTTCTCTATTTGTTTGGTGTATTTACATATTTAGCTTATGGTTCTAGCCTGTGCAACTGTAAGTTAAAACATAGTAATGACTTTGATTGTCTTGCCTTAACTGAATAGTATAAATTCTGGGAACAAGTCTATAGGCAATTGATGGATGAAATAAACATTTGAGAGGTTGTTGTACCTTGATGACAGTCAAGCCTGGAATAATAATGGCATTCCTTAGTGTAACAAAGGGGACAAATGAAGGACTATGGAGACATTCCAACACTACAGGAAGAAAAGAGAATTGCTAAGGAGTATTCCAGGGGACAAATAGGCAGAAAGTGCTTCAGTATTCATTTGTATGCATCTGAACACACACATACACATCATATATAATATAGATATATGTGTAATTACATTACATATACATATATGCTGATATATGTATATGTAATTACATCACATATAGTCAATATTACCCATATACAGTCTCAATTATTGATCTTTCTTATGTGTTATTTTTATCATCTTTCTAATCAACTTTGTGTATGAACTACAGATATCGAGCACATTTCACTGTACATTCAAAAGTTTTCCTTTGCATTTGGAACCACCATTTAATTAGTTTGAAGTAGCTGTCTTACTTTTATTATATCAATGTTCAATGTGTATGTGTTAAGTGGGGGGGGGCAGGGAAGGAGAGTGCATATGTGTTCTTTTAGGATAAAGGAGAGTTTGAGTCAATGAAACTGTTTCATGTGTTCTATGGAGGTCTACATAAGAGAGCCCAGAAAATACAGAGAGCAAAGGACCTAAAGAACTGATTAGAAGATCTAAATGTCGCCAGGAATGACCCACAGAGTGAATAATTTGTTTCCCTAGGAACATATGGAATCCACTGACTTCAGGAAATATTTTCAGAGTGCACACATATTTCTTCAAGACATTAACATCCCAGGGGAGGAGGAGGGATAGAAACATGACAGGGAGTAATTTAAAGTGGCAGGCACTGCGGCGTTCTTTCCCTGCATTGGAAACCTGATATTTGATACAAATGTAGATGATTTTCTTATGATTGCTATAAAGTTGATACTGTTCTTTCCAAAATTCTCTAAGATTTATTTTTTCCTCCTCCTTTGTGGAATTTTGTTGTTTTTTTTGAAAGGCTTGGGTTGTGGGTACAGAGAAATCAAAACATTGCACATTGTTTCATATCATGCAACCACAAAAAAAAAATGCAAGCGCTGGGGCTCTGATTCACAGAGGAGTATTGCCTATTAGTTACGGTATGGTTCAGTGGGAAAATGGAGTCCAAAATTAAATTATATTTCACTAGACTGTAACACAATCAAACCTTGATTTTCGTGCACGGGTTATGTTATTTCCCCTTTAAATTTTAATCTTTTCAGCATCTCTCAGGAGATTATAACACCTCAGGAGACTTACATGCAGGCCTTTGATGCAGACAGCACAGGTTTGAGGTTCATTTTGCCGCTAATAAGAGATGTGCGTTTTTTGAAAGTTACTAAAATTCTTTGCGTTTCAGCTTCTTCACCTAGAAAAGAGAACCATTGCTGCTCTCCCTAGAAAAACATTGAGGATTCAATCACATAGCAGGATGAGTGAATATTTCTCTTTCTTTGTCTCTGGTAGTTTTTAAAACTGCAAAGTATTGCTGAGCATCTCCAGGATTCTCTACAAACCCTTGACTAAATCATCCACAGGGAGCTAACCTTGTAAAGGGATACTTAGCAAAGTTCAAAGTGACTTAATGCATACAATCTTCTACTGAAACTGATGAGCGCTACCCTATAGAAAGATGGTTCCTCTGCTTAAAAACATAAACTTTGTTTGAGGATACAGAATGTTACAGCAATGGCCTTTTTCATAATGACCCATAATAAGAAACATATCTTAACTTGCAGCCTCATCTTTCATTTATATATGCATGCATTATATTACATGTAAACACCCATATATTTAAGCACCTGTATTTATATCTGTTTATCTATCTATCTATCTATCTATCTATCTATCTATCTATCTATCTATC
>CABHPH010042133.1:0-29327 GCA_902168325.1 Peromyscus nudipes | reverse complement strand
AAAAGCAAACCAGGTCCCTGCTACAAGGTCTAAGACATAGTTTGCTCTTGGTTGGCCCGTGCTGTGCCTGGGAGTCAACCTCCTTGCATGCTAGGGGTGTGCTCTACCACTGAGCCATCCATACCTCTAGTCTAATATAGCTTACCGGGAAACAATGTGGGAATGGGAGAGAAGTCCAAGTTTGGGGAGCCCTCTGAGGGGCCCCTTTGACCACTCCAACCCAGGCTTTGAAGAACCTGGAGCTGGCTGGGCATTTGCTGGTCTAATCCTGAGAGAAGTTAGTTTTGCAAACACTGCTTCTTGCAGAAAGAGACTAGAAGGTCAAGGATGCTGCTAGATAGTCAGCAAGGAGGGATTCAAAGGCATTTCAGAAGGAGAAGGGTAGCTTAGGGATTTAAAGAACACAATGGTTGGGGAGTGAGGGAAGATGATGAGGCAGGAAAGCCTTTCTGCCACCCTAGGGCTGCTCTTAGAAATCATTTGTTGCTGTTGTCATTTTGAGACAGAGCACCAGGTCTCATAGTAGGTGCTCTGCCTTTGTTATCACCTACTGTGTGCAGGCTGTCGCTCCAGGTATACAGTTGGCCCTCAGGATGCGTTAGGGAAGCAGTCCCTTTTCTGCCCACAGGGAACCTAGACCTAGTGTTGAGAAAACTGAAGCCCAAAGGGCTAAAGACCACTTGGCTGTGGCCTGCTGCCTCCAGCATACCCTTTCACAATACCTTTCTTGGATTATTTTTCTGCTTTTCCAAACTTAGAAATTGTTAGATCTCAAAAGTTTCCGGTCTCTGGTCTGAGGATTCACATTGCCAAACAAAAAACTTGGGATTTCTGATTCCCATGTCCTCACCCTCCTCAGCTGAGCACAGGATGGTTGGTTATTAGTGCCCTGTCTGTTCCAAAGGCGTTCCAACCACTCATCACACTGGCAGAGGCATCCCCTGGGTACCCTGGTGATGCCCCATTGGAATTCCTTAGGTTTAGATGCTACCTTGTGGCTGAAGCGCCCCCATGTGGCAGAAGTGCACATTGTCTTCAACAGCTGCAGGAAAGGGCTCCAGATCCTTTTATCCCAGAGATTCCCATGAGCAAAATATACCCAGCATTCCAAAGCTCCATGATGTGAAATGGTTTAACCTAGTGCACTGTGGGCCGCTGGGAAACTGGCCCATTTCATTAACCCGCTCCCCAGAAGAAAGTCACCACAGCCAAGAATCTCCTCAGGGCAGGCTTTACAGCTGGGAATGGGCCAAAGATGAGGGCTTCTTCCCTTGGAGGAACTGGCTTTCTGGTTTTTGATGTTGTGTTTACTAATCCTATTGGCCAAGGGTCAGTAAATGTCCCGTCCCTGGACCCACCGTGCTGTTGTCTCCAGCTGCTGCAGACAAATGTCGCCTTTTCATGCTTTTTTCTTATGCTTGGTCCTTTTCTTTCTGTTGGCCGCTAGCTAAGGAACATGTTCGGCGTAACCGGCAGAGTCGGACCTTCTTGGTGGAGAATGTCATAGGAGAGATCTGGTCTGAGTTGGAGGAAGGTAGTGTGTTGGGATGTCTTTTGCCCCTACTTGTTATTATTTATTTTCACTGCCGGCAAAAATGTATTATTATTCATTACATTTGCACTTTGGGAAGATGCTCAGTAGCAGGGGCTTTAATGGCCACTCACTCAGGGATGGCCCTTCCAGGATGCAGATACTCTTCCCAAGGAAGATAAGGCTCTCCACTTCTGGAGGGAGTCTTGTGTTGAAGCACATGCGGTGGGTTGTGGTGGGGACACAGCCCTGTGTGGCATGAATGCCTTGGTCCTCTGGACCCTCTCAGCTGCTCCTCCATCCATGCTTAGCCCTCCCTCCTGGATGGGCATGACTGCATTCTCTTTAGTTACCGAATAACTTGCTATGCTGCTGCTAATTAACAAAATCCACTCTGCTTGTGGGCAGTGTTGATGTGGGTAGCTGAGTCCAAGTTATCGTTCACCAGCTTGTTTGAGGGGGGACGGATAGGTGGTGTATCTTAAAGACTCCTGCCTTTTCTGCCAGGTGACAAGTATGTGGTCGTCGACAGTGGCGGAGGCACCGTGGACCTGACAGTCCATCAGATACGGTTACCGGAGGGACACCTCAAGGAACTGTACAAAGCAACAGGTGACCCCCCGCCTGGCTGGTTGGCTTCCCCAGCCCCCAGTCATCCCTGGCTCTCTCACTTTACATTTCTCTCAGCATCACGGGCGTGTGGACTGTGGGTGTGGAGGGCCCTTCCATCTGTCTTCAATGGGAAAGCAAAATATAGCCAAGTGTTCTTTCAAAGGCAAGCCACCACTTGAGTCTGGGCATCAAACTGGATAGTGATGCTGTTAATGCAGTTTGCCACGGGTTGCCTGTAGCCTGTAATCACCTCTGATTGAAATCTAAGGCCAGATTTCTACACCTAGATCAAGATCAAAGTAAGGAACGTACCTTTCCATTTGGGAGGGCAAGTCTGCCGAGGTGACGTCATCAGCAGATGAAGTGATGTCATCGGCAGACTGCACGGCCTGAGTCCAGCTGGTTTTCCAGACCCCACCTGTGGGTTTTCCAAGAGGGAGGATTGTGATTTTTGAAGTTAGTTATCTATATTGATTTTATTTATAATGAAATAGATTTAAACAGACTGTTGGATTGCTGAGGGGAAAAAGTCACAGAGTAAGAGCCTAAGGGTGTTGAAGAATGAGCGGGCATGGTTGGCTGCTGTCTGTGTGCCGAGTGGGCCCCAGTGTGTTTCAGAGGACACAGGGAGGCCGGGGTTTCAGCATTTGGTTTCAGCCTCTCATGGTTTTTCTAACATTGTGGGCTCCCGTTTGGTTCTCTTCTCAGGTGGACCCTATGGATCTCTGGGAGTAGATTATGAATTTGAAAAGCTGCTCTGTAAAATATTTGGAGAGGACTTCATTGAACAGTTCAAGATCAAGCGCCCGGCAGCCTGGGTTGACCTAATGATCGCCTTTGAGTCTCGCAAAAGAGCCGCAGCACCAGATCGAACCAATCCCCTGAACATCACTCTGCCCTTCTCTTTCATCGACTACTACAAGAAGTTCCGAGGGCACAGCGTGGAGCATGCCTTGAGGAAGAGCAAGTAAGTTGGCTTCCCTTGGGCACCAGAGTCTGGGAGTAGACAGTGTTGATGGGACAGAGAAATCAGGTGTGGACTGTGCGTTCTGACAATGCTCGGTGTACTCTTGAGCAAGTGACTCAATTCATCAGTGCCCCAATTTAACTTCTGCTGTGGAAAATGAGGGTAATAATTCCACTTACCTCAAAGAGTGGTTGTGGGAGTAACGTGAGTTCCTGTCGGTTAGGCAGTTAGCATCCTACCCAGGTCACAGAAAGTGGGGCCTGCGTGTTAGCTGGTGGGTTCCCTGAGAAAATAATAGCGTTACAAAAACGAGACATTTTGTTTGGGTGATGTCTTAGTCACCATTACTGTGAAGAGATATCATGATCAAGGCAACTCTTGTAAATAAAAGCAATTAATTAGGGGCTTGCTTACAGTTTCAGAGGTTTAGTCCATTATCATCATGGCAGGGAGCTTGGCAGCATGCAGGTAGACATAGTGCTAGAGAATTGGCTGAGAGCTACATCCTGATCCACTGACTGAGAGAGAGGAGAAAGGAGAGAGACAGACAGAGGCAGGTAGGCAGACAGACAGGCAGGCAGACAGACAGACACTGGGCCTAGCATGGGCTTTTGAAACCTCAAAGCCCACCCTGCAGTGACACACTTCCTCCAACAAGGCCACGTCACCTAATGCTTTTCAAATAGTGTCACTCCCTGATGACTAAGCGTTCAAATATATGAGTCTGTGGGGGCCATTCTTATTCAAACCTCCATAGGTGGCTGCTGTAGCAGTTTCCAGAATGGGATTTGGTGTGTACTAGGTGAATGAACCTCAGTGGGAATTTGGTTTTCCTGCTTCTCCACGGCTCTGGCCTGCAATTATAGCACAGTTTGTTGCAAAATGAACCCATATGGAAGATTTTGATTAAAGTTGAAAGTTTTTTAAATAGAAAAACATCCCCTAAGTTTCTGATAACTTTTTAAAAGTTGTTTTTGAGCCATATGTGGTAACGCATGCCTGTAATCCCAGCAATATGGAGGCTGAGGTAGGTGTGTCTTGAGTTCAAGACCAGCCTGGGCAACATAACAAGACCATTTTAAAAATTACTTTTGGTATACATGTCCAGAGTGGTTGGCACTTCAGTCTAATTTTCTTACCTGTCACTTTCCATAGTTACCCCCTCTTAATGGCCTTCTTATAATGGAAAATGAAAGTCTATCATCTACTTCCAATCATTGGCAGTTCCTAGCCAGTCTAAATCACATGGGCCTCCCCAATTACTTTAAAGCAAATCTCTGATTATTATCTAATCCATACACGTGTCGTCCTGGAGTTCTAAAGGGAAGATATTTTAATAGGACCGTAATACCGTCGCACTTAAAATGGATTGCTCTTCAGTGTCGTTGAGTTAGGGGCTGGGGAGATGGTCAGCGGTAAAACACTTGCAGATGTGAGGACCAGAGTTTGGGTCCCCAGAGCCTACATAAAGCCAGGCTCAGAAGCATGCATCTGAGATCCCAGCATTCCCACAGAAGAGAGGAGGTGGGCACAGGAGAATCCCCTGGAAGCTTGAAATACTCAGTGGGGGGCAGTTTCCATTGCTGTGATAAACACCATGACCATCTCAAACAAGGTGAACGGTGGGGACTGGTATTTGAGGTTGTCCTTCGACCTCCTCATACATGCTGTGACATGTCTGTGCCCACACGTCTGCATGAGTACACATGCACACATGCACACATTCTCTCTCTCTCTCTCTCTCTCTCTCTCTCTCTCTCTCTCTCTCTCTCTCTCTCACACACACACACACACACACACACACACACACACACACTTTTTTAAAGCCAGCTAGCATTATCAATTTCTCTGTCTCATTTTCCTTAGTTTGTTCAGCAACCTAACGAAGGCCGCATTGCATGAGGTGCTCTCACACCCACACATATACAAACTCCCTCCTGGATTCACCCTTCACGTGTGTTGGTTGTCAAGGTGACTGGGTGCCCTGAGAGTTTTCCATGGTCTTAATTTTACACACTGTGCACCCACAGGTTCCGTGGTCTGTGCTTCTCTCCCTTGCTATGCTTTTCCAAATAGATTGACACTGAGTCTCAGGTGGATTCATGTTTGGATTTTGGGCAAATCTATTTAAAGTATGGCAGTTTTTGTAAATTTATGCTTATTACCACAGAATAATTATATGTAATGATTATATGCAATCACCTCATTGTGACATGCTCATACATGTGTATAATGTATTCTGATGTCACCACTTGTCTCAGTTAGGGTTCCTGCTGCAGTGATAAAATACCATGACCAAGAGCAAGTTAGGGAGGAAAGGGTTAACCCACAGTTCCATGTGACAGTCCATCACCAAGGGAAGTCAGGGCAGAAACTCAAGCAGGACAGGAACCTGGAGGCAGGAACTGAAGCAGAGGCCATGGAGGAGTGCCATCCAGGACTACCAGGATGAGACCACCTACAATGGACTGAACCCTCCCGTATCAGCCACAATCTGATGGGGGCATTTTCTCAATTGAGATTCCATCTTTCAAAATCACTCTAGCCTCTGCCAAGTTGACATTAAAACCAACCAGCACATCCTCATCACCCTCTTGTGCCCCTCCCCCCCCACTGATCCTTCCTCTTCCCTACCAGTCCCCTTCTAGTTTATGTCTTTGTGTGTGTGTGTGTGTGTGTGTATGTGTGTATGTGTGTGTGTGTATGTGTGTGTGTGTGTGTATGTGTGTGTGTGTGTGTGTGTATGTGTGTGTGTATGTGTGTGTGTGTGTGTGTGTGTGTGTGTGTGTGTGTGTGTGTGTGTGTGTGTGTGTGTATGTGTGTGTGTAGCCCAGTTTCATTAGGACTGTGTACAGGAGCATTGGTGAAAGGTTATTTATAGGAACATGGGCACCTTACCACTAAATCATGGGAAGCATAGCATCACCTGTCTCCAGCATCCATCACCACCTGTAATTCTCAGGGAGGAGCAGGGCTTCGTGAGTTCTTCCCCTCCCATGACAGGATGTTGAAAGCCCAATCTTGGGCAGTTTCTCGTGCAGGTAATCGTAGATGCTGCGAGTTCCTAATACACCATACCAGGGGACATGTGCAGTCTACTTGTCCCTTCTTTTGAGATGTTAGTGCCCACTGATGACCACTGCCCAGGTCAACATTTCATTAGGGGTGGACCCACGCTTACTCTTCTACTGTCTTGCTCTTTCTAATTGGTGTATCTAGAACATTCATAAAGAAACAGTTTTTCCTCAATGGTTTGGTCACTTCAGAAAATTTTCTGAAGGAAACCTGGTGTCATCCAGACGTGATGCTGAGAAGCTGGTGTGCACTTTGCTTCAGAGCCTGAAATGCCATTTGTATGGTCCCTGAACTTTTGAGAAGGTGGGGTCTCTACTGAGAGTCTGGATAATGAATAATTCCCAACACGAGTTAAGCTAGGAAAAGAAAAATCTTTCCCAAGTGTTTCCACAGACATAGCATCTATTCTATCTTCACAGCCTTCCCTGGGAGGGGCACTTAGGTTTGAACTGTTAACCTTGGCTTCCAGCCATGGAGACCAGGCTTCGAGAAGATGGAGGGCAATGTGGCCAGAGTCCATGGCTACTGAGTAATGAGGACACACCACAGCCCAGTCTCCCTGGCCAGTGCTCTTTCTGCTTCACACTGCTGCTTTTGGCCATGCTGGGTCTTAACTAGAGAACTAGAAACCCAGGGGCCATCCTGTAAGATTAGGCTCAGCTCTGTGATGCCACAGGGGCCTGGAGAGCTGAGAGGTGCACCTGAGCACAGGTTTGTAGCTCCTGTCAGTCCTACAGTCCCCTAACATGCTTGTATCCAGCTGTCACTGGGTAAAATCAAAGACTGGGGGCCTCTCCATGTCTCTTGTGCTAGACTTTGGCCTTCATTATACTGGGGGACGTTTGGTGCTGGTATAAAGCAAAGAGAAACAGATAAGGTTATGTCCTAGCTCTTGAGCTTCTGAGGGTCCAGGTCCAGGCAGTTGAGTGAATTCCCAAGAATGCTTTTGACTTTAAGATGCTTTATCCCCGTGATGGGACAGCTATTCCTTCAGGCCACACATCTGTGCAGATCAACCTGGGCATTGTGCACTCATTCACTGCTTGTTCTTCTTGATGCTATTCCCAGCGTGGATTTTGTGAAGTGGTCCTCCCAGGGGATGCTGAGGATGAGTCCGGATGCCATGAATGCCCTCTTTAAGCCAACCATTGACAGCATCATTGAGCACCTCCGTAAGTATCAGATGGGCCTCGGCCGCTTGTGAGACAGAGCTTGGAATAGGGACAGTTACGGAGGCAGCCTAGTTGGTAGTAACCTGGATCTGGAAGCTACAAGGTTGTAGCCTTCTGGAGTGGGCAGGGATTGGGCACATCATGAGGGAGGCTGCTGGATGTGGCTCTGTGTATTGTTCCTCTAATTCTGCAGAGCTGAGAAAGCTGAGGACCTGCCTTTACTTAGGCTTCACTTTGGCCTTGAAGGTCAGAGGTCAAGAAACTCTGAAGCCATACTACTCTAGAGTGACAGGCCCTGGGAATTTATCTTGTCTGAAGTATCAGGATAACTTAGGAATCCTTGCCTCACTGGGAAAGAAGGAACTGTTTAGTGAACCGAGGAAGGGTTCCAGCAAGACAGAGTCTGTTCATGCTGTCATCTTGTGTGTTGGTTATCCTCACCCAGAGACACACAGTAACCTGATGGAGATTTTTTTTTCAGGATCCAAACATCATACCCTTTATTCATCCCTCACCTACCTTTGCAAATATCAGAGACAATTATTTCTAGCAGCTTGGACCACATGTTTAAAGGAATACTATTGTTATGAAGAATGAATTCTAATTAAAGTCACCACCACCTCTGACAAATTAGGCTTCTACTTGGCACAGCCCTGGCCTTTGTTCCTAGGCATACAGTCTGTAAACCTTTCTTCATAAGACTAGCTCAGCACAAACTCCGTTCGATGAGCTCGGGCAAAGCCAGTGACGCCCATAGGCTCAGACAGCTGCGTTTCCCCCTTGCTGGCTTGCTTTGGGTAACCTGATCTTCCCTTCTCCTTCCCTTTCAGGGGACCTGTTTCAGAAGCCCGAGGTTTCCACAGTCAAGTTCCTCTTCCTGGTGGGTGGCTTTGCGGAGGCTCCCCTTCTGCAGCAGGCAGTGCAGGCTGCCTTTGGTGACAAGTGCAGGGTCATCATCCCCCAGGACGTGGGCCTCACCATCCTCAAGGGCGCTGTCCTCTTCGGCCTGGACCCTGCTGTCATCAAGGTGCGCCGGTCTCCTCTCACCTACGGAGTGGGTGTGCTGAACCGCTACGTGGAGGGGAAGCACCCTCCTGAGAAGCTGCTGGTGAAGGACGGCACACGCTGGTGCACTGATGTCTTTGACAAATTCATCTCTGCTGACCAGTCTGTGGCCCTGGGGGAGCTGGTCAAGCGCAGCTACACTCCAGCCAAGCCCTCCCAGCTGGTCATCGTCATCAACATCTACAGCTCTGAGCATGACAACGTCAGCTTCATCACTGACCCAGGGGTGAAAAAGTGTGGTACGCTCCGCTTGGATCTCACGGGGACCGGCGGCACAGCGGTGCCTGCCCGCAGGGAAATCCAGACCCTCATGCAGTTTGGGGACACTGAGATCAAGGCCACAGCCGTTGATATCGCCACCTCAAAGAGTGTCAAAGTGGGGATCGACTTCCTAAATTACTAATGTAACCATCCCTCCCTGCCACCAGCCCCCGGGACTTGTCTGCATTCGCTGACCTCAACTTTGACTGTTCTGTCCCCAACCTTGACCCTTGCCATTGCCCACCTGAATTTCAGTAGGAAAGATGAGAACCAGGGAGAGAATTAACTAAGGATCTTTTTTTTTTTTTTTTTTCCTGAGGGTACGCTGGAGTCAGAAAAACTCAGAAATTAATATCAAGGTCTGGAAATAGAAAGTTCAAGAATCCCAAAGCAGCCAGTTTTCACAGGTTCCTTGGTGAGGAAATCGGTGCAGCTTGCCATGAAGAGGTCCCTGTAAGGGAGGAGTTAGGACACCCACTGCCATCTCTTTAGATTTAAAGTGAGAACTTTGAGCCAGGAGGGGAATCTTCTTTAGAGGTCTTTTTAAATTATCTTGGATGGCAGTGAATAGGAGATATCCGCTTCCTGCAGTTAATTTCTTCTCTTTATCATGGGACTCAAATCGGTGACTCAGTGGCAACTTACAGTATTTTTTCAAGCTGGTGGGAGAAGACTGCCTACACTATTTTAGGTTCTCACATAATTTAAATTCCAAGAAGGCTCAATGAAGGCTAGGACAGCCTTGGCTAACTCAACCAGGATTGGGGGATGGGGGTAAGAATGCTGATACCTCAATTTTCCAGAGCAGGTAAAACTTCCTTTGGTGGAAATGCACACTGAAGAGTTAGTGATTTACCCCAAATTACAGCGGCCCCCTTTTATCTATAGAAGATACATTCTGAGGTTCCCTAGCAGATGCCCAAAGCTGTGGATGGTACCAAACCTTATCTATACTGTTTTTTTCTATACTTACATATAACTGTGATAAATTTAATAAAGTAGTAAGAGATTAGCAACAATAATGAAGAAATAGGACAATTATGGAAACACACTTTGATAACATTTGTATGAATGTGGTCTATCGCAGCATATCTCACTATACTATCCTGTTATGCAATTTTGGACCACAATTGACTAGGGTTCACTGAAAACCCAGTAAATGAAGACACAGATCAGAAAGTAATTCCCAGAACCATAAGCCTTGAGTTCAGAGGCTCTGCATAATTCTAGGTGATCTTAGTAGGACTTTAGTTTGAGAAAGTGAAGTTTTTATTTGCCCTGTTTATATGTGTCACAAGCCTAGAAACCCAGAACAGCCCCCTGCCTCGCAAACCATGCACATTTCCAGTTAACCCCTCTCTTCCAGCTGTTGGAAATGTGAAAGGGGGTTCTGTTCCATGAAATGTCTCAATCAAATCTTCAGCTTTTCAGATTCACCTAAAAATAGTATGTAAACTTAGACCTGGTAAATGAAAATGCCTTTTCTAAAGCGGGTCTGTGGCTCACCTGCCTCAGAATCGCCTGGGTGCTTGTCAAGAGCAGGTCCTGAATCTGCTGACTCTGGAGAGATGGGGTCTGCGTTTTGTTTTGTTTTGTTTTTTAAGATTTATTTATTTATTATGTCTACAGAAGAGGGCGCCAGATCTCATTACAGATGGTTGTGAGCCACCATGTGGTTGCTGGGAATTGAACTCAGGACCTCTGGAAGAGCAGTCAGTGCTCTTAACCTCTGAGCCATCTCTCCAGCCCGGGGTCTGCATTTTTAGTGTAAGATGGGAGAATTTTGAGCCTGAGATTTTGTGAAAGCTGAAGTAACCACAGACCACAGTGTGTGGCCTCAAACCTTCCTTTCAGATAAGAGGGGTTAGAGATCCACCTGCCTGGGGGAGGGGGGTGCCTTTTAACCCTCAGTGAAGGAAAAAGATGTCACAAAATGAACCCTGAGAATGAAGCTGCCCAGGGAGCCATTAAGTTCTTTGTTCTCACCTTCCCTCTGTGCAAAGCCGGTCTCGCCAACGTTCGGGAACCAACTGAGGATAAAGAATCAAGAATCTGACTCACAGTCTGTTTGATCCGTTCAAAGCTGCCTTTCCCACCTGCTGGAATTCATTCTGACTTCAAATCGCTGGGGACATACATAATGAATGAATGAATGAGTGAGTGAATGAATGAATGAATACAGAATGAGGGAAGGGACTTCAAATGCAAGTTGGATTTGTGAACCCATCATCATAGCCAACATGTAGATTTTAAGTAGCATTTTGAATTCCAACCTGTTGTCTTCTTTTTCACACCACTTGCTGCAGAATTCCCTGCTAGAATGTGAAAATGCTATCAAACCACAGAACAAGAGAATGGGACCCCAAACTGAATGGCAGGGTCTCAAATCCGGGCATCAGGATGCTTGCTAGGACTCTCCTGCTAACTCTGCCCCAGAAGCTCATGGGTCTCTCTTTGGTGTTTCCAGCCACAGTCCTCAAATAGACTTTCAATTTTGTTACAATGGATATAATTTTATGTATATATATATAATACTAGAATCTTGTACAGAATCTTTATTTCTACTGTGTGCTTGTTTGCAAAGGAAAATACTCTTAATTTTGGTTAATAACACTGCTGCCTGTTAGCTCCACAGCTTCATTTCTTAATTGCTCTCACTGGTCACTATTTGTGCTGATACCATGCAGTGGACTATGTATGCAAGACTGAGCAATAGACAGAGGTGCCTTGGGTCAGAGTATTCTGATCGCACAGACTACCCAGATCGACAGCCTCATCAGCCCCTCCCACACTTGCACACCCTGCCCAAAGCTGAACAGCTTCTGCATGAAGAGTCATGTATCAATTCTCCTGTCCAGACTTTGAGAGCTGAACATTCTGGTTCTGTAAGCAATGCCTACCCAAACGCTTTGTGTCTCCAAGGGTGGTTGACCTCTCCTCTCTGGCAAGGCAGAGCGTGGCATACTCTGTGACCAAAGGGACCAAGTGGTACATACACCGGGGTCTCTGTTGGGTTGAATCAGTGTGAGCGGCATAATTCGGCCTTTCTTTTCCTGGCTAATGTAAAGCACTCCTCACCTTAACGCTACGTCTTTCTCCGTGCTCCTTTGTCGCCTAAATGAGCTGATAGAAATCTGCAGTGTTAGCAAACTGATGATGGAGAAGGAGTGGTAATTTTACTGACTTCTTTCTGGCCCAGAGATGCAGCCCCAGTAGCCAAACTCTTTAAATAAAGCTCTCCAATCTATCCCTACCCCAGCTGAAATAATCTCATTAGCACACTGGATAAGTACACTTGGAACACATTCCCCAACTTAGGAAGTTCTAGAGGGCCTGTGGTCTTGACCAATTGCCCTTTGCGTATATTATCTGGTTACTTAACTACCTTTTCTCTACACAGCAGGCATTCATAAATGCAGATTGACAGACAAGTGGCATACAGTAGGAAAGAGGAGGCGCTTCGGAAGAGGTCCCGGGGAGTGATGGCTGAGTCCAGGTTACAGAGCCTGCCCCCCACCCTTAGAATGTTATTTAAACCAAGTTTAGCTTTTAGAGTCCAGGTCTGGTTAATTGCCAGGGTAGCAAAGAATTGCATGCACCAATATACACAGGAGTCAAAACGCATTATTAATCGGAGATCGAATTCCACATTGTAGTGATGTAATCGTTGTGATTAGGCTGCGTAGTAAGTATGCCGGGGAGTGGCTTAAGGGGATGGCTAGTATAAAATTTGTTGGCCACAATATCCTAACACCTCTCATCTGCTTGAAATATGGAACAATATCCTAAGATCTCAGCCACTGGAGTCTTGTTCACTACAAGACAAAGCCAAACTTCACAGAATTTTGCAGCAGTCCACAACTAGACAGGATTGTGTCTGCAAACTCTTGTCTTCACAGATTCTAATAAAGTGAAACTCTGAATTTCATGTGGCCTGGAATAGTTTTTCAAATTTGGGGTTTATTGGTGGGACTGACTTCCTCCTGTCTCAAGTCCTTTTTCAGGTGGTTCAAGCTTTACTAACAGACCTTCCTTTGCTGGGAACCAAAGCTCCATGGATGCCTGGAGTCCTGTCTCCTCCAAATAGGAAGGATGGTTTAGCTATAGAGAAGGCAGAAGGTTAGGTCAACTGATGACTCACGACATCCAGATGAAAATCATTAAAAAGTGTATAAGGCCTGGGTTGTGCCTGCCCCCTGGGCATCCCTGCAGGCAGAGGCTGTCTAAATTCTTGGCTTCCTCCCAGGGTCTACCCCTGGGGCATATTCTAAATTGGCTCTAGAAGTGTCTGGATGGCTTGAGGTGTGGTTCCAAGAGTCCAAGGGGGTGAAAAGGTGGTTAGGTCCACCTGGCTTGATCTGAAGTTGAGTCTCCAGAATAGCAAGATCCTGCCCTCTCCAGGGAAGCGCACTAACAAGCTTCAGGAGGGCAACGGAAAGCAGTTCCTTCTCCATAGTGGCAGCAGCCAGGCGGAAGCACCCGTGCCCCTTTGGTTCCATCATATTGAGATTCAGTCAAATGAAATGATGGCTCAGGCCATCTTCCCTCCCGTAAAACCACTGCTAGAAAGGAGTAAGACAACTTCCCCAAGCACACCTACATTTTAGTAAGCGTTTGTGTCCTGGGACCTTGGCAGAAAACCGAAACCCCAGCTCTTCTAAGGGAGAAAGATGTCTGCTGGGGGTGTACTAGGCTGGGGAAGGTGCCTGTGTTTGGAAGCCAACACAAACACAGATGGCCTTCTTTCCCAAACTGTCTCCCGCCCCTTGCTGGCCCTCACACAGTGGGGATGGAGACCACTGGCAACCTCTGGGGGGGAAAGGGGAGTGGTGTTCACACCACCGAACAGGAGCTCGCTTCCCCTGGTGGGAATGAGGCACTCAAGCAACAGGCATCTGCTCCCAGAACAAACGATTATGGGCAAGCGTTTGGACTTGGCAGTGCAGGGCAGAACTAGCCGCTGAGGGATTCGCGGCCAACTTTACTGGGTTTACCAATTTCCTGGTTCTGGTTCCGGTGTCATCCCCCACCCCCACCCCTGGTCCCCCATGTAAGGGGCGGGGCCAGCCCCAAATATCCCGGATGGATCCAGAATCTGCGCCCGCCCAGCTAGTGTGAACACACAAAGGCCTGGAAGAGCAGGTGGGCAGGCAGGGTTGCCTAGTTCCCGTGGGGGTGCTCGGCCCGCCCAGGTGAGAGCAGGGCCCGGTGGAAGTGGGTGATGAAGGGTCCTATTCTCTCCTGGACACTGCCCGGCTTTTGTCCAGAAATCCCTCCAAGTGCTTCCCCGCCCCATCTCCTCACAGGCTGGCCTGGTTCTAACCGCTGAGGGGTCACAAGCATATCCCGCCCCTAGGACTTTATCAGTCGTTGCTCATAATCCCCTTCACTCCAGAGCGTTGAAACAATCTCCTAGCCACAAAAGCATCACTTTACAGAGAGATGCACTGGCTTGGCAGGATAGGGCATAGAAGAGCCACAGAATCCATATACAAACCTTGGTCCGTTGTGGGAGACTATTGATGATCCCTGGTGAGATAAAGGATTTGCTCCAGAGGCGGTATCTATCTAGCTGGTACTAGAATGGACACCTATCACCTCTCTTCATCCCCTCCTTGGACTCCATGTTAGTTTTTGTGTGTGTGTGTGTGTGTGTGTTTCAGATTCAAGACCAGATTTGCTCCAAGCCTTTGTTGTGGGGGGTCTCACATGCATTGAATCAAATTGAAAAGGGACCTTGTCACAAGATACTAGTAGCATCCTGTCCCCCTAGTTATGACACCCAAAATGTCTCCAGACATTGTCAGATACCAGTCGCTACCAGATTCTGCCTGAATTAAGAGTGGACTGTGGAGAAATGGGTTTCTTATCATTCCCTCATGCAAGTCGCTTCTACATGGTGGCTCCTTGGTCTGGCTCATCTTTCTATTCACAAATCTATGGCCATATGCATATAGTTTTATTAGGTTGATGAGTGGGTGGATGGATGGATGGATGGGAGGTAGTAGGAGGGGTATCTTTGGAAAGTGAGACACTCATAGGTGGAGATCCCCAATAAGCATAAAAAATAATGAGCCCTTGGTACCAGGTCTTTGGTTTATAACTAACTTAACTGTCAGCTAGCTTTGGGTGTGATGGTGGCCCTACCTCTCAGTCTCAGCTCCTGACAAAGTCATTCTTTTATACCCAAGAACATGCACACTAAGTCCTTGAGGCAGGGCTCCTGAGACCATTTCATACCTCTTTTCCTTCACTGGCAGAGTAAAATGGAGTCTCCTGAGACCTTCATGAGAAAACAGCCCATCACACCAGGATACAGTGGTAAGTGACCTTCATAACAGGTGGTGCTGGGCTCTGGCTTGTCTTGGTCACATTGTCTGTGTCTAACAGGAGTGCAAGTGCTCCAGCTTCTAAGACACACATTGAGAGCCCCCGGTGCCGCAGGAGGGTGACCGTCAGTCTTGGATAACTGGGAAGAAAACACTTAGGCCAAATCCTTCAGGAGCTGACTGGGATACCAGAAGCATTTGACACCTGCTGGGTGGCTTGTGGATCATAATGATTGAGGATAGACAAAGAAGGAAAAGTTGGGGGCTTTGTCCTTTCTCAAGTCTCCCATAAGAGTGGTTCTTACCTTCTCATTCCTTCCCAAGTCTCAAAAAGGAAGACTGACCACCTGCCCTGTTGAGGTTGTAGCCCTGAATGTTGTATGTCTAAGAAACCCTTTCGACAGTTAGTCTCCATTTCTCTTTTTTCTTTTCATTTATTTATTTTACATCCCAACCTCAGTTTTCCCTCCCTCCTCTCCTCCTGTTTCCTTCCCCTCCTCCCCTCCACCCTTCCCCCTTCAGTCCACTCCTCTGCTTCTGTTCAGCAAGGGTCAGGCCTCTCATGGGTATCAGCAAAGCATGGTATATCAAGCTGTGATAAAACTAAGCTCCTCCCCTTGTATTAAGACTGGGCAAGGCAATCCAGTGTGAGGAGTAGGTTCCCAGGAGCCAGCCATAGTGTTAGACAGCCCTGCTCCCATTGTTAGGAGTCCCACAAGTAGACCAAGCTAAACAGTGGTCACATACATGTAGAGGGCCTAGGTTGATCCCATGCAGGCATTGCTCTCCATCTCTAAAGGCTCTTCCCCCTCAGGCTTCTGAGAACTGTGAATAATTGACATGCCCAGTGGTCCCTCACTTCTCACACATAGCTGTTTTCAGAAGGGGCTATGCTTCAAAACATTCCAAGGTTTTCCAGGCTCACCCTGGCCCTACCAACTAGGTAAGAGAATGTGTTTTGGATTCCGACAGTTTAGATTTATTTCAGACTTCCCTTTGTCCACTGTCTGCAAGACTGTAATAGCCTTATTTATGTAAAGAATGCATTATATAAAATGGCAGCCAGCCCCGTCATCTCTTGATTCTTCAAATGGATGTTTGTAAGTTTGAATGTCTCCAGTGCCCCCCTCCCCCCATTAAGGACATTTTGGCTTTAGGGACAGCTTAAATGTGGAATGATCTTACTTCTAGCTCATTAATTCTGTTTTCTGAGACCATATTCCCCCAGAAGACCATGCGCATAGGTATCAGGGATTAGGAACTTGGATATGTCTATTTGGGGAATATAATGCACCTTTTCATTAGATATTCTTTGTGGTCATTGTGATAATTAAAGAAGTCAGTATATGCACACTTCACTTGGTAGGAAGTCTTGTATAACTAGGTATGTGAGTATCATGTATATGCATACACATACATAAATATATAGATAAAAGTAGGCCGTGGTGGTAGAGGTGCCACTTCAAAAAGGGCTTTAAGTTTCTGTGGCTTTCTCCATGACATCATAGGACATATTGTGATTGCTCAGGGGTTGGTGAAATAGTCTATAGTTACTTGTTTCTGTGACTGAGTACCTGATGAGGGACAATGTCAGGGAAAAGGGACGCATTTTGGCTACAGTTAGAGCTACAACCCATGATGGTTGAGAAGGCTTGGCAAGGGGGGCTTATAGAGGGGACCAAGATATACCAGCCTTTTTCTTTGGGGCCACCAACCAGCTCCCAAATCATGACATGGAGACTTCTTATTAGTTATGAATGCTCGGCCTTATCTTAGCTCTTATTTTTAATCTGTTTCTCTTTATCTTCATTTTGCATTCAGGCTTTTGACCTTTCTTTCTGTATATCTAACTTTGCTGCTGTCTCTGTGTCTGTCTGGCAGCTGCCTGGCTTCTGGCCCCAGGTGTGTTCCCCTTTTCTCCTCATTCTCTACTCCCTTCTCATCTTCTCAAGCCTAGCTATCTCCTCCTGTTTGTTCTCTCTGCCTGCCAGCCCCATCTATTGTGGTGATATTTTGAACAAATAAAATTTACCTGAAGATCAGAGGACAGAACAAGCCACTAGATTAAACCTAGAGGCCAGGCAGTGGTGCACACACCTTTAATCCTAGCACTCTGTGAGGCAGAGGCAGAGATCTGTCTGGATTTCTGTGAGTTCAAGGCCATACTGGGCTGCACGAGATTAATCCGGTTTAAAAGGGAAACAGAGCCAGGCAGTGGTGACACACACCTTTAATCCCAGAACTAGGAAGGCTGAGACAGGAAGTGATATGGTTGGGTGGGAGGGAGGAAACAGGAACTCACTCTTTCTTTCAGACTGAGGAGTTGGTGAGGTAAGAGGTGGTGGCTGTGGCTGCTCTGCTTCTCTGATATTTCAGCTTTCACCCTGATATCGGGCTCTGAGTTTTTATTATAAGATCAATTAAGATTTGTGCAACAGTCTATCCCTGTGCTGACTAGCTGTTGGCCATTCAGCTTTTTATTAGACCAATTGGGTGCCTTAAAGGCCAGGTGAAACAGCAACACATCTTTACATCAGTAACAAAGGCAGCATAAACAAACCTAACACACCTTTACACAGTTGAAGTAATATCCCACAGCATAAACAAACGTGACACACCTTTACACAGTTGAAGTAATATCCCACAGCATAAACAAACCTAACACACCTTTACACAGTTGAAGTAATATCCCACAGCATAAACAAACGTAACACACCTTTACACAGTTGAAGTAATATCCCACAGCATAAACAAACGTGACACACCTTTACACAGTTGAAGTAATATCCCACAGCATAAACAAATGTGACACACCTTTACATGGTTAAATGTTCCACAACACCAAGAAACAGAGAGAGGACAGGAAGTGGTGCTGGATTATAAATCTTAAAGCCCGCCTCCAGCCGCCCACTTCCTCCAGCTGCCCACTTCCTCCTCCAGCCGCCCACTTCCTCCTCCAACCGGGCCCCACCTCCTAACGTTTCCACAATCTCCTGGAACAGTACCATGGTACACCAAGTTTCAAACACACGAGCCTGTGGGGATACATTTTACATTCAAAGCATAACAGATGAGGGATCTGTGACTTCAGCCCTGTCGAGGTCAGTCTATTAGATTCTTCTAGAAGGTGCTTTCTTGGGGGTACAGGACTTGGAGCTGCTTCGTTCAGCTCCAAAGCCAGGTTTTCTTTCTTAAGCAACAAAGGCGAAAAACAATGAGCTGCAGGCTGAGAGATACTTACTCTGCAGCTTAAAGCAAGTTCTTAACCAGTTTCCCTCATTCATTCTTTTAGAAAACGGCTTTATTGTGGCAATATTATAGGACTTAGGATTCAGCATCCCGTGTAAATGAATAGTTGTGTTTTACCCTTACTAATTGTAATGATTACGTGTTATTTTGTGGGAAATGGTGAAAAATTGTCCTAGGGGTGGGTCTTGCAGATAATGAATTTACCTTTTTATGTTATTTGTCTCTGCTTTTAATGGGCCTGCAATTTCTCTACGGTCTGGCAAGAAAGATCCCAGATTGCATTTGGGAAGTGTCAAGGAAAATAAGCTTTCTCTCTCTCTCTCTCTCAAAAAAAAAAGATGAATAATTTCAATTACTCCTCAGACTATCATTTAGGCCCATTAAATGCTTTCCCCATTTTCTGTTCAGCCTGACATGGGGGCTTTGCCATCACAGTGTATTACTGTCATATCCCTTGTTGAAGTGGACCTTCCCTCCCCAGCTCCAAGGTCATTTTTCTGCAGCCTTGGGAGGAACCAGCCATGGCGCGAACAACAACACCATTTGTATTAATGGCCTTTGGAAAAATACAGCGTTGGTGGTAGTGGAGGGGAGCCAAGTGGAGGGCTGCAGTGGGTACAGAGGCTGGCTCTCACTCAGGCTGTGATTCCCTGTGCTCTCTCAGGCTTCATACCATGGCTCAGTTGCCAGGGAACCCCCAGCGAGGACCACATGAATCACTGTGTGAAAGCCTTCCAGGAGAGAACGCAGAGATACAAGGAACAGATGCAGGAACTGAACTGCTCTGTGGCTAGCGTCCCAGCCCTGAAGCCCATCTGCTCCGAGGACACAGTACTGTGGACGCTGCATGAGTATGCCAAGAAGTACCACCCCTTGACTCTGGGTACGGCCTCCCCCACATCAGCTTCTCTCAACCCTGGTCCTGAGTGAGATCCCAGCAGGTCATTTGTACAGCCAGAGAGAGTACCTAACCAAACACAGCTGATGTTGAAGAGAAGGGACCCATCCCAGGCAGTTGGGGGAGGAGGGCAGCACCCTTGGAGCCCTGGGCAAGTCCCAGTGGACTTTGAGCATCAGCTTATGGATCTGTGGATGCCACTTTGGGAGTTTTCTCTGAGCAAGTCCTGCATTCACCCTGCCAATCAGTGACACCACCAGGACCTAATGGCACTTCTGGTGATGATTCTGATATGCTTTCTCCCACCTGGAGGCTCTTCTGGATTTAGAACCTGAGAGCTAAGTGTGTCCTCGACCTATACTACCTGTATTTCCTGGCTATGTCTCAGGCTAACAGTGGCATATGCCTCCTTGGCTGCTGAAAGAATGAAATGAGATGATCTACCTGAGAGAAGCCCTCCCCAGGATCACTGGCACACAGTTGGGGATCTAGGTGTGGCCTGGGGTCTCTTGGGTTAACTGTTAATGTGCCGGGGGCTTGGGAGTGCTTCCCACTGTACTTCTCTGACACCCTCAGGACCCCTGCTGTCTCCTTGCAGAATGCAAGAATGTGAAAAAACCATTGGACGAGCCCCCCATCCCTGGCTGGGCAGGCTTCCTGCCCAGAGCCAGGGTCACTGAATTTGGCTGTGCCACAAGGTATACCATCATGGCCAAAAAGTGCTACGAGGACTTCCTGGGTCTGATGGAGCAGGCCAAGAGGACGCATCTGAAGCCATATGATCAGTAAGTGCAGCTTGCATTACCCCTAAGCTGCAGGATGCAGGGAGCAGAGCAGAGGGGACGGCAGGGCACACACCCCACCCCAGCGTTCCTGCTATTGCCTTGTCCTAGTTCTGGGTCTGGCCTGCTGTGTAGAATGTGCCTTACTTGTCACAGCAGGGCCTTCCTGCAGGCAGCTGTGCCCTGGGAACAGGGAAGGACTGCGAGCAACCAATGGAACTGTCTGTCCCAGCGTTGGCTGAGATGCTAAGGGATGCTAGGCATGGTAGCACACACCTTTAATCCCAGCGGCCCTGAGGCAGAGGCCAGCAGATCTCTGTGAGTTCAGGGCCTGCTCTACATACTGAGTTCCAGGACAGCCAGGGCTACATAGAGAGACCCAGTCTCAAATAATCAAACAACAAAAAAATGAGGATGATTGGTTACAACATCTAGCGCCCTGGGGTTAATTCAGTGGATCTGGCTGGTTAGGCAGCTGTCCCCTTCCTCACTGCTCCACGTGCATCCCTCTGGAAGTTGTTTGCTTTGTTGAAGAGGACAGCCTTGCCCCAATAGAGGAGGACTGATCTGCTGTGCTCCATGCTAGAACCTCTAAACAGGGTCTCAAGATGCTGAGGGAGGGAGCTGCCAGGGATACTGGAGCCCTGTACAAGGCAGCTCTTGTATCTCAGTTACCATCCGTGAAACAGGGATCGTAGTTCTGAACGTTAGCGTGGATTGTAAGGATTATAACAAACACACTGTGCTTGTGCAGGCCTTGAATGCTATACCTCTTACATAAGGAGTAACTTCATGCTTTCTGCTTACTTTAGAATATATGGTGTGAGCTCTGCACAGCCTCCTGACCCTTCTCCAAAAGTCTCACAGCTCCAAGGTCTCCCACCTGAATCCTCTGTGCCAGGTAAGCAAGGGAGGCACTGTTTCCTTCTGACCTGCCTGCTCAGCTGGGTCATCTGTGTGCAGCTCATGTGAAGGCTTTCTCTTCCAGGTCTAACACCTGCAAGTGAGGGCTTCCGAGCTCCTGGAACCTGTGGCTGTGCTCAGTGGTCAAGTCTGTCGTGCAGCAGGAATGTGTATGGGGAGCCACCATCCTCAGCAAAGAAATTTGCAGAGGGCTAGAATCCTTCATCCTCCCGAAGAAATGTTCAAAAGCTTGCTGCACCTGCATCAAACCCAGCCCCTCCCACTCTTTGGGCAATGAGGAAATTTAATAAGAATTCTTTAACTGCTACCTGTGCCCTGAGTGATTGGCAATGTCACCCATTTTGATCTTTGAATAGAGAGGTTACCTCTCAGCCTGCTAAGTTTTTTTTTTTTTTTGGTCTGGGGAGAGGGGTAATGGGAGTTTTCAACATGTTGACCTGGTGAAGGGCCCTTCCAGGGTTGTCTCCTTTTGACACCAAGGTAACCTTGTATAGCTGGGCCAGGCTCTTCTTCGAAAGCCTAGCCAATCCTTCTAACCAGTCTAACCCTGTCAGCCAACATGGGGCCTGGTGTAGACTGCCCCCAACCCTGGTACAGATATCCTACTCCAACCCTGGTTTTCTAGAACCCAAGTCCCCAGGGAGACTCCAGCTGGCAGACCCCAGCTATGTGAGATTACCAGGGCTGTTTGAACACAGTACCTAGCTGGGTGGCTTCACCACACAGAAAGTCCAAATCTGTAGGTTTCAGTTGCTGGAACCAAATACCTAAGAAGCAACTTAAGAGTGGAAGGTTTTATTGTGGCCACAATTCAGGGGTTCAGAGTTGGTCATGGTGGGAAGGCATGGCAGGAACATGAGGTGGACAGACACATTGCATTTGCAGTCAGACGGGGGACAGAGCCAAGCCTCCAGTGAGGCTCCACCTCTTAAATGTCCTGCAGCATTCCAAAATAGCACCACCTCTGAAGGACAGTGTTCAAACACTGGAGTCGGTGGGGAATGTTTCACATTCAAACCATGCCATAGATCTTCAGTCTCTGTCTTCTGGTCCCATGGCATTCTTCCTATGTGTCTGCAGACTCACTTCCTCTTGGGAACACTGGCCACATTGGCATAGGAGTTCACTGTGCTCCATCTTAATGTAATCCTAACTAGTCAAGCCCGCAGGACCGTGTTTCCAAGTCATATTCTGAGGTCCCTGTTTTTAAGGGACACAGTTCAGTCATTAAGATTGGTTTTCTGTCTTTCCTGTGGCAGGCCAGGTCTCTGATTTCCTGTGGTAGCTTTCAGTACACAGAAGAAATCAGAGGGAGAGTCTGTCCATGGGCATCAAAACACCTGGAAACTCACAGAGCCCACTGTTGCATGAATTCTAATTAGTCTTAATAATAAAAACCTGGAGCTGGATACGGGGTCAATGCTGAAAGATCAGAGAAGCAGAGCAGCCAGCCACTAGAAGTGCTGGGATCAAAGTGTGAGCCACCGCTGCCTGGCTCTGTTTCTCTTTTAGACTGGACCATCTTGTGTAGCCCAGGCTGGCCTTGAACTCAGAGATCTATCTGCCTCTGCCTCCTGAGTGCTGGGATTAAAAGTGTGTGCCACCACTGCCTGGCCTCTATGGCTGGCTAGTGGCTTATCTTCGCACTCTGATCTCCAGGCAAGCTTCACTTGTTAGATCACAAACAAATATCACCACGGCCCACAGAAACAGGTTTTTTTTGTTTTGTTTGTTTGTTTTTCTGGGAGCTCCTCACACAGCAAGGTCATCCTTGCTGCATAGTGCATAGTTGATTTCTCTGGGGGAAAACAAGAGCATGCCGGGGTTAGGGGAGTGAGTCTGAGTTGTTTTAAAGATAGTTTAGAGATGGCTCAGTAAGTAAAGGCTCCTGCCATCAAGTCTGATGACTTAAGTTCAATTCCTGGGACCCATATGATGGAAGGAGAGAACCAACTGTGGTGAAATTTTATCTGTGTACCCCAATAAAGCTTATCTGAGGACCAGAGGAAAAAGCCAGCCACTATAGTAAACATAGACTAGGTCAGGCAGTGGTGGCACACACCCTTAATCCTAGCATTCAGGAGGCTGAGATTCATCCAGATCTCTGTGAGTTCAAGGCCACACTGGGAACAGAGCCCGGCATGGTGGCACACACCTTTAATCCCAGCACTAGTTAACCATAGAGGTTTGGAGGTCTGTACAGATAGACAGGAAGTGATGTAGCTGGGTGGAGAGAGGAAGTGAGATGGAGGACACAGAAAGGATATAGGCGTGAGTATACAGGAAGTAGCTCTCTTTGGGGCTGAGGATTTCTAGTGGTAAGGATGTTGCTGGCTTCTTTCTGCTTCCCTGATCTCTCAGTTTTTACCCCAATATCTGGCTCTTTTTTTTTTTTTTATTAATAAGACCATTTAGCAATTCATCTTACAAACAACCCCCTATAAATTGTTACCTCTAACTCCCACAAGTGTGCCGTGGCACGTGTGCCTAAATACATAAAAAAAAAAAATAAAAATATATTGGAGTTGTTTAAAGGAAAAAGCCACGTCTCAGTAGAAGGTAACTGGCATTCTCTTCAGAGGACTGAAGCAATGCTCCAAGATCAGTCAGGATTCTTCCAGGTTCTTTATCCCTCAAGGAGTGAGTGACCATACAACTCCACAAAGGAACCAGGAGGCAGGTCCCCCAGCTGCCTGGAGGTGTGTGGCCCAGGCCTCTGCTTCTCCATCAGCCTCTCCGAGATGGGCTGAGCGAGAAGAGCAGGCACGGGAGGTGTGTCTGCTTGACCCTTCTCGTGACCCACAGTTTGCAGGTAACTGTCTTGGGCTACTGGGGTCTTTGCAGTGAAATGAGACAAACTGGCATATTTCTCGCCTTGTCCTCCTCCCAGGAGTTTAAGCCTGTGTCAATATTTATTTCTTGGCTAATTCATTTTACAATAACTTTTTAAAAAATGGCTGAAACTTAAAACCTCCAACAAAACCCCCAAAACAACCCAGTGAAGAGGTGATGAGGTGAGGCCGTTCAGCTCCTCAACGGTCTGTTCTTCTCCAGGTCGTGATCGCCAGGTTCAGGGCACAGGACTGGGATTCCTTTGTCTCCCCAGGGCTGCTTGCGTTTCTTCCCCGAGTCTTCATCTTTTCTGTTTCCCCCTAGCCTATAATTTCCAAGAGCTTCTGTCAGTTGAGAGGGGTGTACAGAGGTGATTTTTGTCTTGCAGCAAATTACCATTATTAGCACAGGCTGCATCCATAATGAGCTCATTCTTGCCACCAAAAACAATTCCATTACCTGAGAAGAAAAGAATCCCGGGGCCAACTGGGCCTTTTGTCAGGATAGCTCGATCTTTGTGAATTAAAGTCCTCTTTTTAGGGGTCACCTTTGCTTTCTGTACAGAAATTGATAGCCCTCCTTTAGGTTGGTAGAGAGGGGACATCAGTGGTCCCTGTCCCTGCCTCAGGTGACCAGCTGCCTGCAAACCTCTTTGCAAAGCTCTCAGTTATAGCTTTGACTTTGCTCAAGCGCAGCTGTGTGTGGTGCAGGCTGTAGACCCCCAGAGTTCACATCTCAGCTTTTTATTTCTGCACATGTGACCAAACTCCCTAAACTCTGAGCATCGTATTCCTAATTTGTGAAATGAAGATTATGCAAGAGCCTCATAGCATCCTTGTGATATTAAGAGACAAGACAGGTGAGGGACTGTGGCTGTAGCTTAGTGGTATCATGCCTGGTTAGTGTGGGCAAGGTCCCGGGTTCCATCCACAGCCCTGCTATGTTAATATTAGTTACACTTTACTTGTTGCTGGTGTCAAATATCCAACAAGAAGAAACTTAAAGAAAAGTTTATTTTCTCTTACAGTTCAAGAGGGTACAATATGCCATGGTCAGGAAGACACTGGCTGCAGGAACAGAAGGCAGCTGATGACGTCACACCCGCAGTGAGCAAGCCAAGAGTGCTCAGCTAGCGCTCTCCTCTTTATTCAGTTCAGGACTTCAGCCTGTAGAATGATGGCTGGCTAGACTGGGTCTTCCTACTCTGGACACTCCCTCACAGATATGCCTAGAGGTGTGTCTCCTAGGTTATTCTAGATCCTGCCAAGTTGATAATTTGAAAACTATTACACCTATAAAACAGAACGAGACAAAACCAATCGAAATAACAGTGTAGGAAGTCACATGGGACAGCCAGAAGGTAGTCTGTGCACTAAGCCCTCAGGCCACTCTGTGGTCTGTGGATCTCTTCCTTGGCCATTGTCACAGTAAACAACTTCTAAAGAGCCGTGGCCTCACCCTGGTCACCTTAAGGAGGTGACAGGTGAGAGGGTAAAGAGGGAACACAAGAGTGTGATGAGTGGGAGGAGCCTGCTCCAGGGTTTGGGTGGCCACTGTTGGCTTTGGGAGTCCTCAGGATCTGTGTTGCCATATTACTGCTGGATGATCTCCATAGGAAAACAACTGCTTCAGGCTCCTGTCTTCTGTTATAAGAATGATGAGCCTACCTTCCTTATGAGGTTGTTGTGGAAGATTCAGTGAAATGATGGGCTTAGCATGGTATTTAACAGTTTGCAGGTGTGAAGTTCATATGTGCAGGCCTTCATGATCATTCAGTGATCATTGCTAAAAGCACCAGGACAGACAACACAGGAAGAAACTGAATAAAGAGACCCCTCACCTGGTGTAAGCTGGCCCGGAACTTTCCACTTTCTTAGAGTACTCCATTTGTGTGTGAGTGTGTTTTTAAAGTAATTGTCAACCAATTGGCTAGGCATTTCTAGTGAGCAAGCCAGTAAGAAGCCTTAGTCCGTGGTTCCTGCCTCCAGTTCTTACTCAAGTTCCTTTCCTGACTCCTGCAATGATGAGTGACCGAAGTGTAAGCTGGAATAAACCCTTTCCTCCCCAAGTTGCTTTTGGCCATAGAGTTTACCACAGCAACAGAAAGAAAACCAGAATAGGGCCGGACAATTACATATTATAGGCTTCGTGAGCCATATGAACTTTCATAACTACTCTGCCATCAGTAAGAGACTAGCCAGTGTGTAACTAAATGGATGACTACTGTGTTTCAATAAAACTTTATTGACAGACACTGAAATTTTAAGTTCATACACATTTTCATGTATCATAGAATGTCATTTGTGTTTTGAATGTCTAAGAAACAATTAACTGTGATTGCCATTCTTAGCAAAGGGAGAAGAAGGACAAAGAGTAGGGGCTAGGACCCCAAGTCCAGCCTCTGCTGTAAGCCACAAACTAAGCCCAAAGCATGGTGCTAGCCAGACTCTAGTTGTGATTTATTTGTTGCAGTATGGGCCAAGCAAGCACCCCTCTAGGAGACAGCCCACTGGAAGATTCCAGAAACATAGCCTCCTGCAGTGGAGCCCTGAGGTTATAGTCTAAACCCTCGGCCAAAAGACAGGAGGACAAAGACCAGTGTGGAGAAAGCCTACGGTGGCTTGAGAGAAGGCAGAAACAAAGGCCCAGGAGAGGCTTTTTATACCATGCATTAAAGTTAAAATCTAATTTAGATGAAAATGGAGGCACAGAAATGAAAAGTGTGCGTGGCTTTAGCCGTTCAGCTGTATGCCCTCTAACGATAGCTTTACAAAATATATTCCCTTGGCTCGAGAATAAAGATGATATTTCTCCTCCTCCTTTTTCAGCAATTTGATTTTGTTGTTTTTGCAAATTGCTTTAGCTTTGTGAATAGTACAAACTCCATTTCTGATCTGCAGCAAACAAAAATAGAGCATTAAAGTGTTTAAGGTTCAATCAAAGGCTTGCTGCGTGCGGCACAATATTAAAATAACAGAAAAGTCAATTCCGTTTTTATTTTGAACGTGATTTGTCACAAATAGCATTCTAATAGATAACACTGATTATATGGTAGCAAATGTAATTTATATATACCGAGCACTATGGCTTTGTTGGTCGTTATTAAGGAATTTGACACGTATGCAGGAGAACAATAAATGTCAGCTGAAATATATACCAGCCAGATAGAAATGGGATGCTGAAATGAGTGGCACTGGCGCACACTATACTTATAACTAATAATATGCAGTCTAAAGTAGCTTGGGTTTTCAAACAAGAACTCTTTTTATGTTGTCATTTAAAATATCTCATATTTCTGAAGGTCAGGAATAAATGGCACTATTAGCATTAAAAGCTAGTAAAAGATATTCATTTAACATAACATTTTACGAAATAGCTTTGTAAAGTATTCATTTTTTTCCATATGGAGGCTGAGGAGATGTGATGAAGATGCCGGGTCCTCTGTGGGTGACTTTACATCGCACCTTTGTTGCTGTTAACATCTTCATTCAGTAAAATCTTGGTGGCAGTATGCCTTGAGCCTGGTGTGGAATAAAGTTGTCTACATGGCTGCGGCTTTGGCTGGTCCGGCAGTGCCACAGGTATGGGGTGTGAGTGTCAGAGGTGAGGACAAAGCGTTCTCTGTGACTATCATGAGTCTGGGGAGAGGGAGAAGAGAGGCTCTTGCTTTGTGCTTCAGCAATAGCAGGTGACAAATCAGAACCGAATTCAAACAGAGACGGGTCCATCCCAGGGGAGGCAGCTGTGAAGGCCATTTGGTTGCTTTTTACCTTCCATAGTCTCTGAGCTGCAAATGTAGTAACAAGCTTGATCTACTGGGCTCCTGCACTATCAGTTGGTTTCTGTATTTCCTCCTTTTCTTAGATTTGGACTTCTAAAATGTTAAACTACAAAGAAACCTTACTGACAACCACATGGAGTTATGAAAAATGATCCTTTTCATCACATTTATCTCAACTTCTTTTGTAATGAAAATAGATATGATATTGCTGGTCTCTTAGGAGGGTTCTAAGCAGATTTCTTGGCTGTCTTGATATTTCAAATAGCATGGGTGGTGGATAGTAATATTTTATGAGGAGTGAAATATATAAAATCTCTGAGCCCCATGGCAGCTTCTCAGTGTTGCTTGGGTTCTCCCCAGGATGTTGGGGGTTCTACCTATTTTGATACATATAGTTCCCAGTTTGTTATTTTTGTTTGAAAAAGTCAAGTTTTGTGTAATCTGATGAGTGAATTTTGGTCTTATTTGCATTTCTCTGATTCCTTAAGTGAGATGGAATTGCCAGCATCTGTACTTTAGTTTCCCTTGGTGTGCTTTGGATGCCGATTGGCCTCAAAAGGGTCACATGATGGAACCTTGGTCCCCTTGGTGGATGTTGAGACATTGTGGGTCTTTAGGAGATGAGGCCTTTTGGAAGCAGATTGTGCCAGGAGGACTCAGCTGTCGGAAGGGAATGAGGTCCTCACAGAGCATGAGTCAGGTCTCAGGGATGGATTATTTCTCACGAGGATAGGTGTTATAAAGTCAGTTTGACTCTGTGCTTCTGCACATACCCACTTGCCAGGTAGACTTTCCAGCCACGAGAGCTGTGAGAAGTGAGCTGCTTCTTTCTTTGCTCAGCATCAGGTGGTTGCTGTTTGTTTCAACAGTAACAAACTACAGCAGCCTCTCCATGGGCTCCCTGCTCATGTCCTTTGTCCATTTTCTCACCGTAGTCTTCTATTTATGGTATTTGAATCCTTGAACTTGGTTGCGCCTACTTGGGACACCCTCTCTGAGGCTGGACATGTCTTGTTTGTTTTTGATTCTCTGTTACTCTGAAATAAAATTCATGTCAACCAAGTACTTTTTGCCTCATAGATTAGCTGCTAGTTATGTGCCAGGCCAGGCTGTGGTATGTGGTTTTCATGCATGCTGTATTTAATTCTAACTGCTGCCCTGTGTGCAAGGTTATTGTTGAGCATGGAGGACAATGTGGCTGTGACATGGAGCCAGCTCAGCACAACTGAAAAGCTTTATTCCTACTGTTAAGATCTGTAGGGGCTGGAGAGATGGCTCTGTGGTTAAGAGCATGTACTACCATGGCAGAGGACCTGGGTTTGGTTCCCACCACCCATACTGGGCAGCTCATAACCACTTGTAGCTCTATAATTTACATTAACATGCACACACACACACACACACACACACACACACACACACTACAACCACACAGATGCACATATAACCTAAAGAAATAAGTTTTTTGGAAAAGAATTTGTTGTTAATAAAGGGTTTGTTAGAAACCCAGAAGGAACTGTATTCAGTGGTTTTCACCTGGTTGTATGTTTCCCAGGAGCTTAAAAAATACAGGTATCCACCACAGAGGTGGTGACTGTCTAGGATACAGTCAGAATAACGAAAAGCCTCATAGTGATTCTAATACACGGTCAAGACCAAGAGCAGAAGCTCTGTGTTCTGTGGCTTTATCTAGAACACAGAGTAGGGCTCAGATAATGATAACAGCACTGCATCTAGAACACAGAGTAGGGCTCAGATAATGATAGCAGCGCTGTATCTAGAACACAGAGTAGGGCTCAGATAATGATAGCAGCGCTGTATCTAGAACACAGAGTAGGGCTCAGATAAT
>CABHPH010042132.1:0-28003 GCA_902168325.1 Peromyscus nudipes | reverse complement strand
GTGTGTGTGTGTGTGTGTGTGTGTGTGTGTACAGATAGATGTGGCTCCATTCCAATTAAATTCTAATTTTGGATGCAAAAATTCAAACTTCATCTATTATATAGTTTTAGTTTATTATTTTGATATTTTTCTTTTTTTTCTTTTTTTTAATTTATTTTATTTTATTTTACATTATAATTCAACTTTACATATCAGTCATAGATCACCCCGTTACCCCTCCTGCCACCCCGCCCCCCTCTCCCTGGCCCACCCCCCATTTCCATCTCCTCCAGGGCAAAGACTCCCCCGAGGATTGAGATCAACCTGGTGGACTCAGCCCAGGCAGGTCTAGTCCCATCCTCCCAGGCTGAGCCAAGGGTCTCTACTAAGCCCCAGGTTTCAAACAGCCAATTCAAGCACTGAGCACAGGACCCGGTCCAACTGCCTGGATTCCTCCTAAACAGATCAAGCCAATCAACTGTCTCACCCATTCAGAGGGCCTGATCCAGTTGGGGACCCCTCAGCCATTGGTTCACAGTTCATGTGTTTCCATTCGTTTGGCCACTTGTCCCTGTATTCCATCCATCCCTGGTCCCAACAACTCTAGCTCACATAAACCCTCCTCCTTCTCGCCAATTGGACTCCCGGAGCTCCACCCAGGGCCTGACCGTGGATATCTGCATCTAGTTCCCTCAGTCACTGGATGGGGTTTCTAGTATGACAATTAAGGTGTTTGGCCATCAACCATGAAAAAAATATAGAATATATTATTGCCCTGAAGATCTAATAGAAGTATGTTCTTGGGCTAAACAGTCCAAGTTTGTCATTCGCTGACAAAGTGAACATGGTAATGAGAACTCCAGATAAACCTCATTTCATAATTCAGGTGAGGGATTACAGAAGCAAGGGACTTCGTAATAGTGGTGAGCATTCTTTTAAAAGAAGTTGAATTTGGTTTAAAACCATGCCCTGATAATTTTATGAGTTTGGTTTTTGGTTATGGGGGTGGGAGGGCTAACAGTCTAAGTTACTGAAAAGCTTGCACACAAATAAACACACCGAGAAAGTTGAGCTGTACTTTCAATATCACTGAGCATTTAGCCAATAAAGATAACGTTGTTTTTTTCTTTTAAAGTGGAAGACAGACTAATTGCATGTTAAAGGAAACCATGTCACATGCAGAGAACAAATGAAGAAGCAGGACATATAGATGTCATCAGAAGAGACAAGGGCAGAGGTGAATCTTATCCCTGAGAATGTTCAGTTCATTAATTATAACTGCAAAGAAGGAAAAACACATGACAGCTTGGTAGGAGCAGGACAAGCTTGTCATGCACAATACACTTGGCTCCTCTCCAGTTCCCGCTACAACTTTTCAAATTCTTATTTTGAGAAAGAATTGTCAAGTGCACGCCAGATTTTCAGAAAGCACATTCTGACAATTCTTATACAGATAAAAAATAGTGGGGATTTTTTTATAAGTTCAAAGCTCTGTTTGAGAATTGATTTGTATAAAAAGTTGACACTGTTACTGAATTTCTCAAGAAAGGTACTGTTTTATTATTTCAAGAGTAGTTATCAAGCCCTGTTCAGACATCTCCATCACTGTAAACCAAAGAAGTAATTTGATATTTTACATCGTTACAGTAGAATTTATCCATTCTAGTTCTAAATGTAATTTTCTCATTTAATTTGTTGGATCATTGCAGCACCTATTCATTTTTATTTCAGTGAGGGATAGGTTTTTGCCAAGATTAAATTTATTAAAATATGATGTCTCTTACATCAAACACCATAAAATCAATGTTTTTCTTTTCTTGAGTCTGAGACACAATATCAAAACTTGCTTGAGAAACTCATTTTTGCTTTGTCTCTATTATGCCAGTGGAGGGTGGTTGAAAGATACTATTCATCAAAGCAAACACAAAGTTAGAGAATTCTATAAAATAATCATCCCTCAGTAAATTAAATATTTTGTGAGACCCCAGAACTACTCTACTTAAATGTATCCCTTTTGAAATACTTTTTTGTCAAAATAATTGTGATTTTATGTTTAAGGGGACATAGAATATTAAAATACAAGTGGATGAAATTATATTTGAATTCCACATTTGAAATAGTAATAATAATACTAATACAATTATTAATAGCAAGCAGTGGCGTATATCCATGCTGGTACAGATATGCGTAAATAGATGACTATGTAGTTGTATATAGTCCTGCATAAATGAAACAAGAAATAAACACACTTCCTGTTGTGTTATTTATATGAAGTAAACAATTTTCTAAATTATCATTGTCTCCCTTTTCCTTTCAATATAAAGTTTGTTTAGTTCATTTTGAAGGACACTGGGCCAGGTACTAAGAAGATTATTGCCTGCTTTTTTTTTTCTTTTAAGTTTTTCTGTTTTTTCTTTTTTATTGAATGTTGTTTAGTGTTTTGTTTGCCAATAATGACTGTTTGTTCTGTGTAGGGAGCACAGAAAGCCCTGAGTGAGTGAAGTTCTGAATGAATGTGTAGTTTGATATAGGCAGTGCCACATCAATGACCTCAAGTCAACTGACCCATTATAAATTCCAAAGCCTTTACCCACCTGAGCCAGGCTAAGGAGAAATGGCAAAGCTTTGCTCTTGAGTCTGAGTGTTTATGAGCAGTGTGTGTGCAGAGACTAGCAACTGAGGTTCCTCCTCAAGGATACTCATGGCCTGGGACTGCTTACCGTAGAGACCTCCTATGGAGAATTGCCAAGCAGTCTGCCTGTGCTGTACCTAATAAGCAAGTTGAGGTTCCAGGTTGCTGTGGTGGGTTTAGAAAACCAGACCTGATTCTAGATTCACTGCACGTATCTCTGTGTGTCTGTCTCTTCTTGGTTCTCTCACCAATGCGTAGCAAGGGTTCTGAGACCCACGCTGAATAGGTTATTAAAGTTTTGTTTTTTGATTAATGCTGTTAAGTGTTTTGTTCACTAGCGGCGTTTGTTCTACGGTCAATTTCTTTCTTTATGTATTAATTCAGTTACTCTATGCACTACTCTTTGGGCCTGAAATCTTCATCTGTAACAATTTTGAAAAGTCTGTCTCTTGAAGAGTTAGGACCTCAGCAATATCAACTAGAAAATTCAACATTTTCTATGCTCTCTCCTCCTCCCCACAGTCTCTGGCATTACCAACACTACTACTAAGGAGCCATTTCTTCACACTGATGAATAGCTGGTGTTGTTCGAGACAGGGTTTCTCTGTGTAGCCCTGGCTGTCCTGGAACTGGCTCTGTAGACCAGGGTGGCCTTGAATTGATAGAAAGCAGCCTGCCTCTGCCTCCTGAGTGCTGCAATTAAAGGCGTGTGCCACCTGGCAAGTGTTGAACTTCTTATTCAGTCATGAACAGGGTTTCATTTAGGAGGAAATGGTTTGTATAGAGAGAAGATAATACAACTTTTTTAATATAATAAAGATGGGAAACATAGGTGGTCATTAAAAGAGAAGTGAAAATTAGGGGATGTTGAGTGGGCAGAATCAAGTATATATAGTCTTACCAAAGGAAGTTGTGTGTCAGGAAAAGAGCCTATTACTAACATGTGACTACAAATATAAGATTCTTAATGGAAGGCCAAGATTAGAATTAGTTGTCATGAAGTGAAAACCACCTCTAATTTTCAAATCCACTTCTACAACATATTTTGGAAATTTGTATTTTAATTCATAAGTATTTGTATATTTCATTACCCCTTGAAAGAAGAACATGCTGATGATTGCTGTATATGACACAGTCTTGTTGGAAATGTTGATATATCTTGAAAATTTCATAATGGATAAACTTTTCGTTGTGTGCATTATCCTCTATATTTTTTAGGCATAAAGTTTTTTTTATTTACAAACTGTATGGCCTAATGGCTCAGACTTCTTGCTAGCTAGATCTTACATCTGAAATTAACCCATTTCTATAAACCTATACCTTGCCACGTGGCTCATGGCTTACCAGTATTTTTACATGTTTCTTCTCATGGCGGTGGCTAGAAGCGTCTCCTGACTCAGTGTTCCTGTTCCCAGAATTCTCAATTTTAATGCACATAGAAGCATCAATACCTGGGAGTGGGGACAATCCTGCTTACCTGCATAACAAATAACCATTTAAAAAAAAGAAAAAAGAGAAATAGCTATTTTAAACATTTCTATCAGCCATAAAATTGCTCCATCATTTAAATAACAACTTCACTTTAATATTGTCATTGGAAATAGTTGAAGATCTAAGACATTTGCCATCGCAAGTACACTGGAAAATAGATTCACTTAAGTTGAGGATACTCTACTCTGACAAATTTACTAACTTTCTACATGAGGATGGAAAATCATTTAAGATCCTCAGGGGGGAAAGCTATAGCATCTGGGTCAATTGGTAGGATGGATCTATTATTAACACAAAGCTTCCAAATAACGATGCTTTTCTACAATATTATATTATCTAGCATTGCCATAGACGTGTGCACACACAATCACATACAATGTTTAGATTTAGGAGATCATTGAAAAGAGATATGATAAAAATGAATGTGTTATAGCTTTACAGCTAATTAAATAAAAAGACAGTTGTGGAAGAATGTGGATTCTTCTTATCACACTGGAGCCAGCTCCCAGGTTCTTTAATTTCAGAAATGGAGTAACACAGCATTCCCTATGATGAACAGTATTTTTACTGAGATAATAAAAACACCGTGTAATTACATACTGTTTTTAAGCTGTGCACTTGGCAGACGTGATGTAGTAGCATAACGCTGGGTTGGCTACGCTTTTTGTTTCATTTGGAAATACTCATTTATACGTGCTGAAAAGAATTATAATTTTTTGGAATATATGATGATCAAGTTGAGCACAGGGTGAATCTAAGTCTCACTGATTATTTTCCAAGCAAGATCAAATGTGCAACTATATGTTTCTTTGTATAAATAGTGGCTTATATAGTCTCTCATATTCATATATATATATATATATATGTGTGTGTGTGCGTGTGTGTGTGAGTGTGTATATGACTTCAATTTAATGCTGACCATATGCTGAGGTTTTATTGAAGGTTTTATGGCAAGGTATACTAGCATTGAAATAAAAAAAGGAAAATATAGCCACAACTCTTGCAATTCAATCCAAATAAATCATAAGGTTTTTGTTTTGTCTTTTCTTTTTTTTCTGTCATGTAGTCTGTGCTTTCAACAATATATTAAGGTTTAGCTGTTTGTCAATCACATGTGTCCATTCATATAAGAAGAATCACAGGATCACTGATGGTCTCGAGTCTCTCATTGCTTCAAGAGAATTGCTGAAGCTTTGCTCAGCAAGACGGTGTGTATGATTGTAATGACCTGCACCCAGGCCTGGAACCTCAGTTGGACAGTTAGAAAAATTTGGCTGTAAACATAGAAGCTATTGAAGAACAGTAGTACAGTGTCCCTAAGAAGCTGCCCAAATGAGCCAAATAGTGATTCCTGTTGGGGAAGAACTAGTTCTGGTCTGGATGCTTAGTTCTTGAGTATAAGATGAATTGCTAACCAGTCTTATTAATAAAAATAAAAAAAAAACCCAGAGCCAGATATTGGGGTAAAAACTGAGAGATCAGGGAAGCAGAAAGAAGCCACAGCCACGCATTCTTACTGCTAGAAATACTCACCCAAAGAGAGGGCTACTTCCTGTATCCTTACGCCTATATCCTTTCTGCCCCTGCCATCTCACTTCCTCCTTCCACCCAGCTACATTGCTTCCTCTCTCTGCCTAGCTCTATCACTTCCTGTCTGTCTGTACAGACCTCCAGATCTCCAAGGTTAGTGCTGGGATTAAAGGCATATGCCAGCACACCTGGCTCTGTCCCCAGTGTGGCCTTGAACTCACAGAGATCCAGATGGATCTCTGCCTCCTGAATGCTAGGATTAAAGGCATGTGTGGTGGTATTGTGTTCCCCAATATATTGTGCACCCTAATAAACTTATCTGGGGTCAGAGACAGAAGAGCCACTAGATACAAAGGCTAGAAAATGGTGGCACTCACACCTTTAATCCTAGCATTCCAGAAGTAGAAATCCCTCTGGATCTCTGTGAGTTCAAGGCCACATTGGAAACAGCCAGGCATGGTGACACACGCCTTTAATCTCAAGAAGTGAGCCTTTAATCCCAGGGAGTGATGGCAAAAATAGAAAGATATATAAGACATGAAGACCAGAAACTAGAAGCATTTGGCTGGTTAAGCATTTAGGCATTCGAGCAGCAGTTCAGCTGAGATTCATTCTGGATGAGGACTCAGAGGCTTCCAGTCCGAGGAAACAGGACCAGCTGAGGAACTGGCAAGGTGAGGTAGCTGTGACTTGCTCTGCTTCTCTGATCTTCCAGCATTCACCCCAATAACTGGCCTCAGGTTTGATTTTATTAATAAGACTCTTTAAGATTCATGCTAAAGGCATGTGCTGCCATTGTCTGACTTCTATGTTTAATATAGTAGCTGGGTTTTTCCTGTGATCTTCAGATAAGCTTTATTGGGGTGCACAAATAAAATATTACCACACTTCAGTTCAATCCAGGCAGACAGACAACTGTGCAATGGAAAAGGATTCTTCCAGGGAGGAAGACTTTGAAAATAATGGAGGTGCATTAGAAGCATGGATCTTAGAAGAGTAGAAACAATGATAGCTCACAGAAAAAGAAGAATGCCATAATCATTAATATGAGAGAGAACCAAAAGGTTTAGAAAAGGCATGACCTTCAGTGTAAGTTACACATTAATCTGTCTTCTTGGGTCATTGAATAAAAGTATGAAACTACAGGTGGACTAAAACAACATGTATATATCTCTCACAGTTTTGGGAACAGAAATTCTGAATTCTGTGCCTGGGAATGAAAGTGGGGTGCCCCAGGGTTATGCTTTCCTTGAGGCTGTAGGAGCAAGCTAACTCAATCTGCTGCTGTGAATTCCATGCATGTAGAACTATAACTTTGAACTATGAACCAAAATTATCTTTTTCTTCCTTAACTTACTCTCATCAGGGTATTTTACAGCAGCAATGGAAAAAAAGATGAAATCCAGCCAGCTAGTCAAACTTGGATCACATTGCTCAGCTCATGATTTCACTTCTCTATCACCCTCAGAGAAGCACCCTCATCTCTACAGAGGGTTGCATGATGTCTATCTTCTGTATTAGAGTCTACGTCTCACAAGGACCCTTATGTTAAGGTTCAGCCCTATATAGATAATCCAAGACAATATTCTAATCTTCAGACCCTTAGTGGAAATTACATTGGAAAATCCCTGTTTTACCATCAAGTGAAATTCACAGTTCCACAGTTTAGGGGTTAGATATCTGTAAGATCTTCAGACCATTACACTCCAGAAGGAAGGATAGAATTCCACTCTATCTCCAAAGAGGATTTAGTAGACTTTGATTTTTTACCAAAACAAGAGGAAAAATTGAAGGCATCCCTACACTATGGATGTATGAGCACTGTTCTCCCCAGTCCTTAGATACATCGGTAGATGCTAATACAGAGGCAGGCTCCTCAATAACAGAAAAAGAATGATAGGGTCTCAACAAACAGAGGTGGTATAAATGGAAATAGTTCAATAAATGAATGTCTGTCTTAGGATCAGCTCACAAATGAATATTAGTGAAGAATAATTTTTTTCTTTTCTCTGCATTTGTGAGTACAATAAGCAAAAACAATGCCTAAGTCAACTTCCTATGAAGTTGTGAAAGGCCAGGTCATGTATCTGACACTGCCTTCTATGTCTGTTCTCTTTCCAACATAATGAAGAAAAAAATTCCCAAGTCAATAACCAAGGCATTACCTCTCTTAAAGAGCTAAAACACCCTATGTTCATTTCCTTCACCAATTTTTCTCCTAAAAAGCTGGATGAATAATAACAAAGACAACAATATCCCCAACTGCACTTGTCACACTTTGCCTGCTGTATATCCTGCAGCTAGATTTTCAGGAACATGGTCCTTGGTGGACGTAAAGAATGTGGCCTTTGCTATTTTAGTATTATGAACACTTGAAACAATGGAAACTCACTCAGAACAATATATAGTCAGGATCTTACCCAAGAGTTGGATCAATTTCAGATTCCTTTTAGTAGTTTATTCCAAAACATCTGGGCTATCAGAATTCCTAAAGACCATCTCAATTTTATTTTGTATGATATATGTTAGGTAAGATAAGATACTGAACTCCATTAGTAACACATAGAACTTCTGGAAGGTAGGAAATAAACCCAAAACATTCAAAGCATACCATCAGTACGCATTTTAGATATTTAATAATACTTATTCCAGGATATGCTTTGCAAAACAAAGTTGTATCTTGCACAAGACACCAACATCTCAGAAGCAGAAGATCTGAAGAAGATTAATTCGCAATACCACAAAAAATAGGGATGGTAGCTGGCAACTATGAGTAAACCCAAAATGAAGCCTAAAGGACATCTTAATATTAATTATGTTATATTATTGTTATAAACTATGTAATATATACAATCATTATTATTTTTCCCAAGTGTTGTTTGAAAATTTGTATTGATTTAAGACTACCTACTTACCTATTGGATCTTTAATCACTAATTGCTTAAAATTTGGATATTTTATTTCTTTCATGATTTATTTTTACTTAGCACTCAACAAACATTCAGTTAACACTGAATTAGTTAATCACTGCCTACTGATTCACCTGAAAACAAATGGAATTTTCATGAGTAGAAATGGTCCTTCTATTTTCTGGTGAAGATAATAAAAAATGGTTTGGAGCTATTAATAATGGGTAAATCAGTTTGTAATTTCCATGCTTTCTTAATGAAGGTAACTTTCTGCTGTTTTGTTTCATTATTTTTTCCTAGTTGAGGGGAATTTAAGGGAAAATAAAAAGCAGGTATGTGTGATTAGGCAAGCAAGGAATGCAAACTTCTCTGGAGTTTGAGGGAGGTTGAAGCAGGAAGATTTCAAATTTAAGGTCTATGCAGTCTATTGTGTGAAATCAAGGCAAGGTTGGGATACAAAGTGAGATGCTGTCTCTAAAATCAAAAGTAAAAAGACCTTTGGGGGATATTGTTCGGGGCATGTACTTATCAAGCAGAAGGACCTAGATCCAGTCCTTAGCAGCAGTTCAAATAAATTATATATAGATGAACAAATCAGTGTGTAACTGAATGAATAAGTAGCAAATCTGCAGTTGCTGTTTCCTTTTCATTGATGGGTTGAATGCATTAGAACAGAAAGAAAAGAGTCCTCATGGACCCATAGCCATGTGTGATTTTGTCCTCACGTGATTTTTTTTTTATCACTCCTCCTTCACCATGCAAGAACGTGATACTTCATGTGGCAAAAGGCAGAGGTTGGCTTGGTGAATTGCCTTTTAGTTTAGGATGGTCTGGTCCAGGAAGCTCTGTGGTGCCTTGGGGGTGGGAGTGGGGCATTCTAAAGCTTGCTTTGTCTTTCTCATTGAGCTTGAAGCTGTGACAGCCTCAGTAATTAAAAAGCTGGATCCACCAGAGTCAAAAGGGTTGCCTATAGCTAGTGCTGCTGGCCAGACTGCTCCAAGTAGTAGGGAAACATCCAGCTGAGCTAGGTTTTTAAAGTTTAACTTGAAAACATGCTAGCAGTCTCAGATCCCATCAGGTGGCTCCTCCTTAAATATGTTCCACTACCATTAGCTGAACTGGGAATAATTTGTCTCCTTCAGAAATACTGAGTGAGAATGTAGGCTTTCTTCAGTCAAGGAAAAGCAGCCTGCAGGATAACTTGGACATATAACTAACTGGACCATGAAAAGAAAATTAACACCTGGCACAGTAATTGCACTTCTTTCTCTTACATTTCAGAAAAGTATATCCTTACAATCCTGTCAAATAAGAATTTTTGTTTCTGAACTGCAGAGTAGAGGTTGAATCTCCCTAGATTTTTTTAATCTTAATTTGATCTTAAATGTTCAGTGGAAAAGAATGAATGCTTGGTTTATTTTTAAATTCATTCCCATGTTTGTAAAGATGTGTATACACTATAGCTAATTTCCAGAATTAATTAGGCTTAGGAGATGGTTCAGTCAGTAAAGTGCTTTCCATGAACAAAGGAAAAAGCCAGGAATGAGCATGCACCTGGATTTCCAGCATTGGAAAGGAGACAAGAGAATTCCTGGGGCTCAATGTCACCCAGTCTGGGCTAACTGATGAGCTTAAGGCTGCTGCGGACCCCATATTATAAAATAAGGAACATAGCTCCTGAGAAATGATACCTAATGATGTCCTCTGGCCTCTACATACATGTGCAAGTCCCCCCAAGTGCATATGCTCACACACATGCACTCACATGTACACACACACACACACACACACACACTTTACCCTGTCCTGGTTACTTTTCTATCCTAGAATGTTTCTTATTTCAAAATATTTAGCACATTAAAAATAATACCCTTAAATCTTTACCAAATAACTAATACAATAACTACTACAAAAATATCTTTAGTAGTGAAATATTTAAAAGTACCTTTAAAGTATGATTATATTTGTATAAAGATAAAGCAATGAAATATGGCATATTAAATTATTAATAATTATTGTTTTATTTTGGACACAACAGGAGAAAAGGCAATGTGTAAGTTTACCCTAGAACATTCTTGCAAACCAAGAAGCAAGGACAAATATATGAGTATGGGACTAAACTTGTAAGAAGTTCTAGGTTACACTAAGGATGACTTTTTAGTCATGCTCAGACTTATGAATTGGTATAAGGGTAGAGTTAGGATTTTCCCACATGGTGAAAGATTTCTCTAGAGAACCTAAGGATATTTCCATTGTTCAGTTCAGGAGGTTTTTCCAGTGCTGACTATTGGGTTTCATAATTTAGTGTCCCTGAATAGTTGAGCTGAGGATGACTATAACCAGAGTTCCACTCCTAGCAAGGGCCAACACTTAAAAAGCAGGAGAAGTACAAACTTGAAAATAGAGTTAAGGTGAAAGAAGTCAATAATTCTTCTAAATGGGTGATTTGATACTTAATGTCAGTTGTCAACTTGGCTCCATCTGGAATAGATTAAACCTGAGCAGCTGGGCATGCCTGTGATGAAGTTTTTTGTTGGATTATTTGAGATGGGAAGATCTTAAATATGGGCCACATAAAAAGGACATGGAAGAAGAAAGCTTTTGATTTTTGGATGCTTGCACTCACGGTCAAAGTCAAGTTCATCTGTCTTGCTGCTGAGGTTTTCCTTTGGTGACTTTAGAAGCTACTTCTTTGGAATTCTAATGTAGACTGAGGAAGAGGAGCTCTTTATGAACCCTCTGGAACTTCAACAACAGATTGAGACAGCTGAAAAGTCCAGTCTCCTGAACTGAACAGCTACTGAATTCTTGGCCTTTCCCTTATGAAACAGGCATGTAAGCCACTCCAGTATATATTCCTGACTAATACAGGTGAACTTTAGAAACAATCCCATTTTCATTTAAATATATTCTAAGGTTTGACCCCAGGTTTCGAGAAAAGACATTTGTCCATGTCATCAGCTAGACAACATTGACCCTCCAAACATACTAACAAAAACTAATGTTAAAGACTCAGACTATGATAGCAAATCATAGCTTTGCAACAGCTAGGAGCACCTCTGAAAAGATAGCTATGGCTCCACCTTAATCACTTAAGGGAATTTTATCTCCACAGCCTCATGTACAGGACAAAAGAAGGAGCAGTTTTCATTCTAGAGTATTTATAAGAGTAATAAATATGAAGGATTGGTTCTTTAACATATGGTGTTCCCTTTCATCTCAATACACTGTTTACTCAGTACAGTTATTTAAAATGATGAGATTCATCATCTATGCCTTCAGCAAGTGTTCAAGATGCCACATGCTGGCATGGTAGTGCATGCCTTTGATTCCAGAACTTGGGAGCCAGAGGCAGAGGAATCTCTGTGACTTCAAGGCCAGCATGGTCTTCATAGTGAGTTCCAGGATAGCCGAGACTATGTAGAGAGACCCTGTCTAAATAAATGCCCCAGAAGAAGTGCAAAGACCAGCAACAATCACACTCTTCACTAATAGTCTTTAAAAGATGATCCTGTGTATATTATATCACATGGTGAGGAAGCAGATAACATGCAACTTAAAAATTGACATTGCATGTCAGTGTTTGTCATATAAAAGATGACCACAGAACTCTGGGGCTATAAAAAAATGAAAAATTTGTGTTTCTCAAACATACTAGTCAGCAATAGAATACGTTAGTTGGATATATGGGAAGTTCAGCCCGGACTCTTTAGGTCCATGCCTCTCATTGAGAGATACTGTCTGTTTCTCATTTCTGAGGGAATAATAATCCCTGGCACTTTATTTTGCTTTTCTGTTGCTGTGATAAAACACTCTGACAAAAAGCAATGTGGGGGGAGGAAAGGCTTTATTTCAGTTTACACTTAGAGAACACAAACCAAAGGAAGGAACAAGGGCAAAAGCTGGTTTCTGGTTTGTTCATAAATTCATGCTCAATTACCTTTCCTAACTAACCCAGCAACACCTACTTAGGGATGACACTGCCCACATCAGGCCTTGCCCTCCCACATCAATCAAAACTTAAGATAATTCCTCACAGGTATGGCCACAGGCCAGTATGATCTGGGAAATCTCCCCAATAGAGATGGATTGTATCAAGTTGACAGCTGCAGCTAACCAGGGCAGCTGTTTCTTTCTGAGACACAGAGTGTTGCTGTGGGATGTTCTGTATGGCAAATGTGTTGCTAATAAAACACTGATTGGCCAGTGGCTAGGCAGGAAGTATAGGCAGGACTAACAGAGAGAATAAAAAGAGCAGGAAGGTGGAAGGAGACGCTGCCAGACGCTGCCAGCCATCGCCAGGACAAGCAGCCTGTAAAGATGCTGGTAAGCCACGAGCCATGTGGCAAGGTATAGATTTATAGAAATGGATTAATTTAAGATATAAGGACAGTTAGCAAGAAGCCTGCCACGGCCATACAGTTTGAAAGCAATATAAGTCTCTGTGTTTACTTGGTTGGGTCTGAGCGGCTATGGGACTGGCAGGTGAGAGAGATTTGTCCTGATTGTGGGCCAGCAGAAAAAAAAACGCTAGCTACAGAGTGTTCTTGATCCTAATGTTCCACTAGATGCCCTACTAATTTTGCCAGGGAACAGAGAGGAAGATGTTTATCATAGTTGGTTTTATGTCAACTTGACCCAAGCTGGAATTATTTGTGAGAAGAGAGCCTCAACTGAGAAAATGCCCCAACCAGATTAACCTGTGGGCAAGATTGCAGGGCATTTTTTCGAACAAAGATGGATATGGTAGGACCCAACACACTGAGGGTGGCGTCATCCCTGGCCAGCTGGGGACTATAAGAAAGCATGCTGAAGAAAGTGTGGAGAGGCAAGCCAGTTAGCATCACTCCTCAATGCCTTCAGTTGCTGCCTCTCGGTGACTCCTACCCTAAGGTCCTATCCTGACCTCCTTCAGTGATAGACTATGATCTGGGAGTTGTAAGCTGAAATAAAACCTTACCTCCCCAAGTTGATTTTGGCCATGGCATTATATCACAGTAATAGAAACCCCAATTAAGACAGAGGCGTTTCATGAAGCTGAGAATTGGGAAGCAGATTGTGGCTATGCTGTTTGCCAGAACTGATCATATCATGGAGAAAAGCAGTACCACAATTAAAGATGATTATCAGCAAATTCTTGGCTTTTAAAATTAAATTTAAAGTGTATAAAGACAGGGAAGTCATCAAATTCATAAATAGCAAGATCTGATGCACAATATCTTTCTCTGAAGAAATAGCTACAAGGAATGTTAGCAGAAAGGAAAAGTGTTGTGATCTCAAGTTCTTATTTGAATGACAATGAATGATCTTAATTAAGCAAATCCATATTTCCAAAATGTCTCTATTAATGGTAGGATTAGAAACTCCTTGATTTCCTTAAAACATGCTCATTTAAGAATAAATTAGTATTTTAATGTAATAAATTCAATAACTTGCTCTTCATACAAAATTGGCAGAGGAATGATGAAAGAAGAGAAAAAGGAAATTAAGAAACAGATTCAGAGTTGTGAAACATCCTGGTTTTCACTTGTTTTGTACAAATGGTCTTGTCAAAAGCTGTAATAGACATCCTTTGCTAGTTACAGCATTGCTTAATCCAAGAAGAAATAAAGGCAACACAATCAGTATGCTGATGATAGAAGGCAGTTGACATTAGAATACTGAATTCATCAAGCAGATACAGTATCTTTGAAATTAAAATGTAATAGATCTGTGGTCTAGGGAGATGGTATAGAAGGTAAAGAACCAGTTACCAATGGTGAGACCTGACATTTGTATGCCCATCACCAGCATATGTTGCAGAAGGACATAGCAGCCCATCTGTAATACCAGCACTGCAGAGAAGTATATTCAGGCAAATCCCAAGGCAAGCTGCCTAGTTAGACTAGCCAAACCAGCCAGCACTGCAATCAAATGGAAACAAACAAACAAACAAACAAAACAACAGCAAAAATCCCCTGCTTCATTATATAACATGGAGATCATAGGAAAATGCCTCATTTCAACATTTAGCCTCCACATACGTAAGTGCTCACACACACACACACACACACACACACACACACACACTACCAATATGTACACATGTTAGAAGAAGTTTTCAGATGCTATACTTGTTATCAAATGCTCTTTGGAAAGAATCTGAATTCAGAAATAAATTCAGTGGTATTTATAATCAGTGCCAATATCAGCATATTGAAGAACATCCTTCCTAAGTATGGAGAATTAGGTGAACTTTGAGTTCAAAGAAACATATAAACATATAAGGGGAAAAATGTAACTCACCATTGAGGCATTTGCCTGGACAAACCACATTTGTGAAGACTTAAAGCAAGTAGGCTCTGTCAATGCTTGCATATGTAGCCAATGGTAGGTTAAAATACAGGCTTTATTAATAAAATTATAAGACTAGAGAATCCAGATATGAGTTTAGAATTAAGATATTTAAGTAAGACAATCTAAAGGACTTTTTAAAAGGACTTTAAGTAGAAAGACATATTTTACCTTCTCAAAAGAAATCAAAAGTATGCTGTTTAATTAAACAGTTCCCAAAGCCCAGGACTTTTTTTCTTAGTTTGCTTGTTTTGAGTTCCAACTCAATATTTCCTTTTCCTTTTTCTGGCAGTATTGAGGATTAAAATGAGCTCTACTCTGAGCAGCAGCTCTCCCAATCTTATAATTTCAGGGCTAGTTCTCCCACCTGTCTCAAATGTTGATGTGGGGAGAGGAAAGGCATCTCTCCCCTACCCATGCCACTATATGGCAGATGAGGGACCAGGCCAGGCCAGGTCTCCCATTGGCTCACCTGGGCCTTCCTTTGTCAACAGGGTCAGCTTTTTTTTTTTTTTAAACAACAGTTATATTTTGTTTTACCCTCTTTCTCTGGGCTATCTTGTCTCAAGTTCTCAATCTCCCAGGCAATTTTGGATATGGGTTTCATCTTGTGGCATATTTTGCAAGCATGACACCATTGTAGGTTATAGGGTTTATGGTTAGCTTGGTGTTTACATTTTTCTTTTGGTAATATGCAGAGTGCTTTCCTGTACCAACAATGTTGCAAAGAGGGGTGAGGGCTCTATGTAGGCATCAGCTCAACTTCCTCATGTTTAATGAGTTGTGTGGGTGCTGTCTTCAGCAATGGGACTTTGCTGCCAGTTGGTGGAGAGCAAGCTGTAGTCTTGACAGCAGCTTGGGTAGTTTGGGGATTCCATGGCCTCCTTTAGCCAACAACTCAATTAGATATAATCCAATTCCAGTATTAGAAGCTTCATTTGGTGATAAGAGATGGTGAAATGGGGTTCTGCCTCCCCCATTATTTGGTGGTGATTTCATTTAGATCGCCTTCATATATTTTAGAAAGTTTCTACTATATTAGGTTTCCATATTGACCCTTAAATGGCCTTTTATTTTAGCTGTCTCTCCCTGTATTCTTTCCCTTGTCCCATTCTTCCCTCCCCTTCCCTAGCTGACACTCCCATTTCAGCCTCTACCAACCCCCATTCATCCATAACTATCTATTTTGTATCCCTTTCCTAGGGAGATCTATAAGCACCTTCCTCTATATCTAACCTCTATGGTTCTACCAATTCTAGCTTGGTTAGCATTGACTTAACTGCTAATATCCACATGTATCCTTCTTAGAGTTAGACATGTGTCAATTGCTCAAGACAGTTCAGGTCAATACTCCTCCAGATCCTTATAAGAGATTGAAAACAGCAAGATAGAGGAGACAGCAGTTAAAAAACCTTAGTGCATCTTACTTTGAACATTCCTTCCCTGTGGCTCAAACAGCTACACTAATACATACACATAAGACCCCCAGAACATCATCTTAAGGGAACTGGGGTACAGCCAATGAATGCAGGTAACAGTTCTGACAGTTCTGCCTATAATATATATGTCCTTCCCCTGACACAGGAGGCTTGTTTCTTCCTCCAGTATAAACATAGGATATTGTGGCAAGACAATTTTGTATTTTTAACTGTAGTAAATATCAGACCTTTTAAAGTTTTACATTTAGCAAATTGTACATCAATCAAACAGCAACATACCTGTAGCAACATACATGAAAGTCTGAATAACTGGGCCTAATATAGTAAAAAAGGACTTAAATATTCACTTTCATTTATATAGCCACAAATCTCCTATGTATTTTGAATATGATCAGTGCAATTTGGTCATTATTCAGAGTCTCTACAATTTCTATGCTAATTATACATATGTCATAACCTGCCAAGCAATTTGTCAAGCAGAAGAAGAAATTATGAAACACAAGTGGGGAGGGTCAGGTTGCTTGCAGTTGGAAATTTTGAGGTCAGAATTTCAAAGTAGCAAAAACATCAAATGAAGTAAATCAGGAACCCATGATGTATAATTGGGATGCCAAGACAAATTTAGGGTCAGAGGTCAGAATCCTGAAAATCCAACCTGAGCATTTAAGCTTCTGTATTTCCAAATGGCAGAGCAAAGCAGTTATGGTCCACAGCTCTGGCTGAAGCAAGTAGAGATCTGACTCTGACATCTCCAAAAACTTTGCTTGAATTCTGGTTACTGCTTCCTAAAGGTCCATGAACCTTTGAGGTTACCTCTGCATCCTATCTTTAGTATTTTGAGAAAGCATTATGACTGGAATTTTAAAATAAATAATAGTATAATCTTGCAGATGGTATGATTTTAAGTCATATTACAATGCTAACACAGAAAACCAATAAAGATTTCAAGGCACCTGTCAAATTCCTCACAATGCCCTTACCAGGTCCCTTCAACCATGTCTATATCTCCCTCTTCAAAACATAACTGAGCATTACTTCTGCAGATAATATGCTCTCATTTAGAAACTACTTTCTAAAATTTACTTATGAGATTAACTGGAACCTGAATCAATTATTTTTCTCAACTCCTGGTATTGCATAAAAATGTATTGTGTAAGGAAATGAGTTTATTTTTAATCATGAAAGCAGACGTTCCAATTCAGTGAATGTAATGGGAAAAACTAACAATTTATTTTTGTAGCATTTTTCTCCAGATTTTAATATCAATATATTTATCCTCAATTTACCTCTGATGCTGAAAACTTCTTAACATTTGGCTTGTTCTTCATGAGCTGCATTTTTTTTTGGAAAGTAAGTTTTTTTACTTTCTTCATAACCTTGCTCTGGCTATTAACTCTTATATGGTCTATTATTTTGAAAGTTTCTGTTAATTTCAAATCAGTAAGTTAGGAGATGATAATAACTGCTGTGTATTTACTGTTCTCTTTGATCCAACATTAGTCAAAGTGTCATAGTGATTATGGCAGCCATTTTCCTCTGTACTCCCATGTAGCAGCTACAGAATTCAAAGCATGAGATGTGAACATTGTTCAAGTGAACAAAGATGGTTTTGCAGCAGTTGACACCTTCACGAAGTCCAGAACCAGATTGCTGGCTTTTCATCACCATGCTATGTGGCCTTATCTAACATAGAGTAAGCAAACATTCTGGATGGCACCCCAAGTACCCCTTGGGAAGGATAAATAAAGTGCATAATTTCACCCCAACTTTCATATAACTAACATAATAGTCAAATGATTCAAAAAGAAAATTTTGATTACTAGTTTTCCATTTTGTGTGTGTGTGTGTAAACATTTTATACTAGTTTTCCATTTCATGTGTGTGTGTAAACATTTTAGGAGAGAACCCACTACAATTATTCTTCTAGACAGACACAATAGTGAACTAACTCCCAATGACTGATCATTGTTCTAATACGTTAAGACATCTCTCATCCCTTAACACAGAAGTTTCTGTTTGCAGTAGATGATGATCAACACAGAGACCCACAACTGGCCAATGTACAGAGAATAGGAGGAAAAGAGGCTGCAGAATGCATAGAACATACAAACCATATTCCTTCCTCTAAATGCTCAGGGATAATTGAACAAGAAGGGAAAGAAATAGTGCAGGACCCAGTAGCTAAAGATACCTATAAAGAAACAGTGTCTTCTGAACACAGCAGGGAATCTGCTCATATGAACTTACAGTAGTTGTAACACTATATACAAGACCCATGGGAGCCTAAACAATACTAAATCCCAGCATGGAGATCGGAGTTTGGCACAAGGTTCTAACCCTAATGTAGGAGGTATTGGAATTTCTTTGCTATAGAGAGAAGAAGGTTCAATCTTTTCAAAAAGTATAGATCAACCACACAGCCAAACTATTCAGACCACACAAATTAGACTTGGTAAAAAGAAAAGAACACAAAGTTGGACGGAAAGGGAAGTGTGTGGCTCTTGGGGAACTGAGGGTGAATAAAGTAAGAACACATACATAATTCACAAAGAATTAAGTGTGTGTGTGTGTATGTGTGTGTGTGTGTGTGTGTGTGTGTGTAAGAGTTGAATTCAGTCCATTTAAAAACAAAACCTAAATTCCTGTCTATATAACCTCACATCACTTCTCTCCAACTTCCAAGGCCATGTGTACAAGTTATGCTCCAGTCAGAAGACATTTGGGCCCCTCTCATCTGACCTGCCTATGTGAGCAATGTCACATATGGTTTTTGTCACATATGGTTTTGTTGTTGTCAAATAAAAGGATCTTTTCTTTCTTCTTTGATTATTTTATTCTATATGAAGACTTAATTATTATCAATGAAATAGTTCAAAATTCCGATCAGAAGAAAAAATATTCAATAAATTTAAAGAAGATAGAAGTTAAAATATTATCAAAGACATAAGCATTCACCTTGTCAGGTTCCAGTTATCTAAATGTTAAAATTTGCAAAGAACAAAGGCAATCTTATTATGTTTTCCAAGACTGAAAAAGTATAAGTTGAAATTACTTTATTAAACAAATATAGTCCTAACTTAATAACTTGATAAAAAATCTACCATAAATAATATACCCCTTAACATGAGAAAATATCACAAATATTGCTAGACTAGACTACTGAAAATGTCACTTATTCCATAAAGTAAAATCTGTTTCCTAGGAAACCCATAATATAAGAAATATTATCAATAACCAACAGTAGAAAGCCCTACAAACATTCCCAAAGATGAGCGAAAATGAATATTAAAGTTTATTTTCATAGAGATTTAATAAAAGTGATGATGAGAAGAACTTAATGTGGGTGAGGGATAATGAAGAAAGGTTTAAAGAGGTATCATCACGGCCACAATAGTCAAAAAGGGGAGAGAAGGGCTTTCCCATGTCTTAAAAGAAGATGACTCCTGCCTCAGAGCACTTCATGAACAGAACATGTCATTACAGATGAAAGAAGGACAAATGAGTGCAGGCTCATAAGGAATTATACTTTGAAATAATTCTTTTGTGCTTCTTCGAGGTATTTATTTTAATAGCTTATACCTTTGCTCAATTTGGGTTGTATCTTGTTTAGTGTTTCTATTGTTGCAATGAAACACCATGACCAAAAAGCAAGTTGGGGAGGGAAGGGTTTATTTGCCTTACATTTCCATATCACTGCTCATCACTGAAGGAAGTCAGGACAGGAACTCAAGCAGAGCAAGAACCTGGAGGCAGGAGCTGATGCACAAGTCACTGCAGTGGGGGTGGGAGGTGCTGTTTACTGGCTTGTTCCTCATGGCTTGCTCAGCCTGCTTTCTTATAGAATTTAGGACCGCCTGTCCAGGAATGGCACTACCCACAATGGGCCCTCTCTCATCAATAATTAATTAAGAAAATGACCTATAGGATTGCCTACAGCCTCATCTTTGGAAGGCATGTTCTTAATTGAGATTCCCTCCTCTTGGATGACTTTAGTTGGTATCAAATTAACATAATAAAACTATTCAGCACAGGTTGTTTCCCTCCTATTGAGCTGTTGAAAGTATTAAAACATGGTAGATATTATCATTTTTATCAGATTTGTTGTAGCTAAATATTTTCTCACAGCTTATGGGCTGTTTTTACCACTGTTTGTTTGTTTATTGTTATTTTCCCAGTATTTTATTTTGAAGGGTTTATGTTCAGTTTAATCTTGGCAAAGGTGTCATGAGTCTACAGTGGGGAAAGACAGTCTCTTCAACAAATAGAAGTAGAAAAACTAGGTAGGTATCTGTACACAGAAAAATGAAATTGGGTCTTCCCTCTCATCACACACAAAACAGAAACTAAAACAACAACAACAAAAACTGTCAAAAATGAATTAGAAACACATGTAAATCTTGAGTTACTGAAGGAAAACTAAAAGAGAATTTGAGTAACATTTATCTATGTGTTAATTTTATGGCTACAAACTATGTTAGAATGGTTGAACTGTAGCTAATTTATCTGATAAAAATCATGAAGTGCTGGATTATACAAAATACAGTATGCTAGATTTCTAAATATATTTTTCTGGAGAGACTGAAAAAACCATATTTGGAGAAGAAAATTATTGGTCTGTATGAGAAGTAGAAGACAATTCTGAGTAAAAAATGGACACATGGAATATTAGTCAAGAAAATAAAATTAATGAATTATTTATTATTATTTTTATAATTAATATAGTTATTATTGTTATGCTTGCAATGCCTGTTTTAATATTTTCTGAATTAGTGTTTTATTTCCTTGTTAAAATGGTGATTAAGCTCATATAATAAATCTATCAATACTTTAAGCTGTTATATGAATGCTGATAATAATTATATTCTTTACTGTTGTGTATCCATCCATAAAATGAATGAATTACATTCTAAAGGCCAACAAATCAATATTATTCTCCCTTCAACTTTATCTGTAAGGAATCTGAAATAGCAGAGAATGCACCCCAGTTTATCCAGTAAACTAAAGAAACATTAACGGAGGTTAGATTTAGGGACACTAAGGGAATGCAGTTTGAGGAAGAAGGATGGGCTGAAATCGAGAGAGACTCTCAGGACCAGTGTATAAAAGAAACAAATCAAACACAGAGGCACAAGTCATTCCTCATCTCCACCAGGACTAAACTTTTGACTTCTTATCTGCAGCTGACTTGATATCATCCCCAAAGCTCTTGTAATTGCCTAGGTCTACTCACATGCATTGCCCAGAAGATAATGTGAACAAATGCAAGTTTCCTTTAATGCTTTGTGCTAGAAGATTGTACCATAAACTATTCAAATATCATGTTTATACAGTTTATATTAAAAAATAAAATAGTCCTGAAATTGATAAATGGATATTTGGGAACAAAATCAACAAATACCCATGAAAATGAGCTACCAATTTTGGTTTTTGATACATATTTTATCTAGAATTCCCATGGTAACATTCCATGAAGCACATTATTATTCTTGTTTCATAAACGCATTAAAATCTGAGGACCTGAGCAAATTTGCTCAAAGGGATACATACAATTTACAGCAGAATTAAGTTTCAAACCAAGAACAGCAAAAATCGCAAGCAGTGTTTTGAGATCCACGCAGCTCAATACAATGATTGGTTTGTCACTTCTCCTTATTAATTTAAAGTTAAACTGTTCCTTTCCAGAAGTAAAAACTGAATGTGTGGGATTGGCCTGCACTTAACATTCACAGACAGGTTTGTGTCTTTTAATATTGTGTGCTGAGGACTTGTAGCTATTTGCAGACAAAAGACCAAGAATTAATTTATTCTTCAAGGATTGATTTTTTTTCTTTTGTTCATGTGCCCTATTGTTCTCTCTGCACCTGTAGGCACTTTCTTTGAATTCTCAGGAGCATTGCTTTTTAAGTTACTTGAGCTGACATCCTTCATGACCTGCCAAAGGCAAAAAAAGTAAACACAATTTTATGATAGAAGATTTCCCACAATATACTCTTCGAGGAAAAGCAAAGCTTTTCATTGTATTAAAGTACAAGTAAATCACATTTTGTATAAAGAAATTTCCTTGGGATAAAAGAAGAAAATGCAATGCTAACAACTCCATTTTACAAGTTTCAAACTTGGCCCTTTTAACTACTGTTTAGAAAAGGGGCATGATAAAGAGGCATATTTGAAGACAGTGCCTACTATTCAATGTATTTCCTTATACAGCTGCCTTAGCAACTTATGTCTATATGACCAAAAGACATATGCACTAAGGTTCATGGCAGCCATATTTATATTGCTGATTACTAGAAACAATGATAATTCCACTGGGAATGTAATAGAATATGCTGTGACATATTCATACATTGAAATTTGATATACCAATGGGAAAATGAATTAAAAGAATACAGCATGAAACAGATACAAAGGTAAGTGGTAGATTTCAAAGGCAAAATGTATACAAATTATATCATACCATGTAATATAATCCAAGTAAAATAGCTAATGAAATTAGATGAGAGTACAGTATTCAGGATCGTGCTTACTGGTATGTGGCACAGCCAAACTCTCTGTCATAGATATGATTTGTATTGTTATACATGCAGTGATTCTGAGGGTGTGTGTGTGTGTGTATGTGTGTGTGTGTGTGTGTGTGTGTGTGTGTGTGTGCGCACATGTGGGAATGTGTGTATGCACAGAAATATTTACTTATTTACCTGTTTATAACTCAATTTCATTGGGTTTGTAAGATTTGTCTTTCTTATTATAAACTATTTCATTTTAAGAAGGAAATTATCAAAAATAAATAAAATATTCTGACAATTATAAAATAAATGTGACTTATTTTTTAAATTATATGTTCTTAGAGTTAATATTTAATTTTATTTATTAGAAATAAAATTTTGGATTAGTAAGAATATAAAATAGGAGAGTACAAGGAAGACATGTTTTCATGTTTTAAAATTCATGTTTCAAACTTCAAATATAGTTATATTATTTCCTATTTCCTATAAATGAATTATTATCAAATATCAAATATCAAGAATACAGTTTTACATACTATGATAAAATAAAAACACTGTAGCTTGTTTCCAAACCATTTTGGCCATAATAGAAACACATATTCAGCAAAATTAAAATACAGAGAATCCACAAATGTGTAGTTGAAATGTGCTTCACAACTAATGCAATATGTACAGGGAATGATGCTTGGAGAGAAACTGAAAACCTATGTAGGGCTTCAGTGGAAATTTTGTAAAGTATTATAAAATTATTCTCCAGAAGGAGTGGTTATGACATATTTATCAGGAGAAAGGAGAAAGTTTCCAAGGAAAAAGAGGGAATTAAATAAAATTTCAGATCCATCACCTTCTCATGAGGGTATCATCACAAGGAGACTCCATGGTTACAGTTAAACCCCTGTGAACCAGATGTTCTTTTTCAAAGCAAAGAATCACAGAAGAGTCAAGTTATAGACCATTGCCACACTTTCAAAAGAATCAGATATCTGAAGCCTGTGCTTGAGACATTTGGAAATTTATTGTGCTGTCCTTGTTATATGGACATTTATTAGAGACAATCTAGGATAATAACCACAACTTATATGTAAATAACAAAACAAAAATGAATGAATATAACTTCTATTAAAATGCTACTGGAGAATACACAGGAGAGTAATGGTTCCTAACATTAAGAAAATATAAAAACAATTTCACAGAGCATATATGGAAATCATAATCCAACCCTCACAGATTATGAAAAGCATAATTTTAAATCAATAAAACATAACAAAAACCATAGCACAATGTTGAAAGACAAGATTTTAGAAAATTGACTATTTAAAAATAGACAACCAGAGTCATGTTGTTTGAATGGCAATGGCCCCCATAGGCCCATAGGGAGTGGCACTATTAGGAGGTGTGACCTTATTGGAGGCAGTATGTCACTGGGGGTGGGCTTTGAAGCTTCAGATGCTCAAGCCAGGCCCAGTGTCATCCTCTCTTCCTGCTGCCTGCCAATCCAGATATAGAACTCTTAACTAACTCTCCAGCACCAGGCCTGCCTGTGTGTCACCTTGCTTCCTGCCCTGACAATAATGGACTAAAATTGAACTGTAAGCTAACCCTAGTTATTCCTACATAAGAATTACTGTGGTTAGGGTGTCTCTTAACAGCAATAGAAACCCTAACTAAAACACAGGACATGTAAAATGTGGACTAGAATCTCAGATCTGTGATAAATACCATTGGTCCCAGCATTCAGGAAGCAGAGGGAAGTGGATATCTGTTAATTTGAGACCAGCCTAATCTACATAATGAATTTAAGGCAAGAAAGAGCTACAAAGTGAGAACCTGTTTTAAAAACAAACAAACAAAACTAAGTATATAGACTAGAAGACACTACAGTATAGAAATGAAAGTGTAAGTAGTCTTGTTATCCTTTGTTTTACATCTAGTATCCACTTATGAGTGAGTACATACCATATTTGTCCTTCTATTCTGGGTTACCTCATTGAGGATGATATTTTCTAGTTCCATCCATTTGCCTGCAAATTCCATGATGTCATTGTTTTTCACTGCTGAGTAGTACTCCATTATATATATATACCATCTTTTCTTAATCCATTCTTCATTTGAGGGGCATATAGGTTGTTTACAGGTTCTGGCTATTATGAATAATGCTACTATGAAAGAGTTGAACATGGATCCTTGTGCTTACCCCAGTAAACAGATCAATGAATACTCTGTCACCCTAGAGCCTTTTTCCAGTAACTAATGGAAGCAGATGCAGAGATTCACAGCCAAACACCAGGCTGAGCTCCACAAGTCTAGTTGAAGAGAGAGAAGAGGGATTCTATGAGCAAGGGCATCAAGATCATGATGGGGAAACCTACAGAGACAACCAAACCAAACTAATGGAAACTCATGAAATTTAGATCAACAGCTGTGGAGCCTGCATGGGACTGGACTAGGCCATCTGCATAGTGTGACAGTTGTGTAGCTTGATCTGCTTAAGGGGCCCCCTGGCAGTAGGATCAGAATCCATCCCTGGTGCATGAGCAGGCTTTTTGGAGTCCACTACCTATGATGGGACAACTTGCACAGCCTTGAGGCAAGGGTAGGGGCTTGGACCTGCCTCTACTAAATGTACCAGGCTCTGCTGACTCCTCATTGGAGGCCTTACCTTCTTGTGGGAGGGAATGGGGTGTGTGGGTCAGGGAAGTGAGGCTGGAGGGGTAGAAGGGGGGAAGAGGAAATCTTTGATTGGTATGTAAAATGAATAAAATTATTTCTTAACTAAAAAAATAAATAGAAAGTGTAAGTAAAGTTAACCTCATCTGAGGTAAAGAAAACTTCAAGTACAGGATGTGTAATACTCATCAACAATACATTTACATGGCTGGACATGAAGAAAATTAACTAACCTGAAGCAAAAGTAGTCATAGACATTAGTCGCCGCAGAAAATTTGCATGAAGAACCAATTGGCAATGGCTATTCAATTCCCCAAAGAAGGAAATAGAGTAACTTCTGTGTGAGATATTTCCTCAGTACTTGTGTGTTGAGCAGTCTGGGGACACAGCCATTAAAACTAGACCTTTTAGCTATGGGTAAATACTTAACTCAAACATTCTTTCTTCAACCTTGTGCTTGTTTTTACTGTAACAGATCAGTAGAAGAGCATTCAAGTTAAGATTCAAGAAAAACTTCTTAAATAGACCTAACCACAGAAAGGGCATACCATGTTCTTTCAGATTTAGCTAAAATGAACATTACAATGGATATCACTGGATGAGGTAGCTTTTGGCCAATATAATAAGTGCCCAAGAGAATCAACTTATAAAATAAAATAATCAATAAAGTTTTGTGGTTTGTGGGGTTCTGGTTGATGTTGTTGTTTTTTGCATGTAAGATAAGACAGTGCTTATGGGAGGGGCACATCAAATAACAAAGCTGTTTTACCCCATATAAAATGAAGATCAAAAGTAAGGGGTTGAGGGAACTATGCAAACCAAAAGCAAGCCTGAAATGACTTAGAGACCTGTCACTGGGCTCTGTCTCTTAAAGATTTCAAATTTTTTCAATAGCAACATGCAATATTGGTCAAGCCTTTAGGAACATGATAAGCACAAAATGTAAAAATCACTAATGTACAGAAAAAAATCATATGGTATTTCTGAGAAAGATCTCAGGTAAGAGGAGAATAAAAAGGTCAAATCAATTTCAAGGGAAAGAAAGGGAAGCCTTATATTGATGCTTGACAACAACATCCAGTCACAGAAACAATGAAACAATACAGCATTGTAGAAAGACTGTTTGAATCAAGTATCTTATACACAACTGAAGTGTCTTCTAGTTCTGAAAGCTGAGTGCCTGAGGGCTCAACAAATCAGAGTGCTGAGAAGGGTTCTCACACAAGCCCTTCTGAGAACTAGCTCACAACTCCTTCACATCCCATTGTGAAGACAAGAGTACCACAGCCAAGAGAGGTCACAGAGAATGCCGCCAGTAAACTTTGAACAAAGCTCATTTTTTCAGCACAAAGCCTGTGAATTTGCAGCTCTTGTGATGAAGTAGTGATAACATTACTTAGAACGCATGACAAATCCTGTGCAAGAAAATAAAATTAAAATTTTCATAATAAATATCAGTGCTAAAATATGAGCAAATAGATTCTAGTATTAAATTAAAAGTATAATACATCACAAGCAAGTGAGATTTGTTCTTTCTAATGAAAGATAATCTCATATTAATAAAACTTCTCAAATTAATGGGACTAAGTTGTGAAATGTATGATACTAAAAATGCACTTAAAATTTAGTGACTATATTTTAAGCACTCAAAATCCTCTTGGAAGTCTGAAGAGATGGCTTAATGGTTAAGAGTGTGTTTTGCTACTGAAGTAGCACTAGCACCCATGTTGGGTGGTTCACAAATACTGTAAACCCAGCTTCAAATGATCCAAAGCCTCTGCCCTCTGCAGGCACTGTAATTATGTGTATACACAGTTAAAATAAAATAAGCTTTAAAATGATTCCGTCGATGGAGTATGAAACTCATGTATCTAGCACTATGTATTCATTTGATTCTGTTCATCAGAAGAATACACACTAAGACATAAACCACTTGAAAGATGTGAATGATTTATTTATTACTGTATCCTATTAATTATCAAGATTAGAAACAGTTAAATGTTTGACAATAGCAATCTACATAATGAACATGCTGCACACTGTACAATGGTAAAACATGTACAGTAGATGTCCCACAACCACCCATCAGTTACTATTGGCCCGAGGAAGAGAATAAATCTGACTATAGCTTTAGCCAAGTAACTATGCAGTACCTCTGGAAATCTATGGGGCTGGAGAGTCCTAGCAACAGCATCTGCTTTGGATTTCACTAAGACTGATGAAGACAACTTCTGAAGCTAGATACAGCATATATATATAGAGAGAGAGAGCGAAGAAGGACTTAGTAGCAGCCTTCCATCACTGGAAGGCAGGACTAAAGGACTGTTGATCAGCTCACTATTATTTGAGTTCATTGTTGAAGTACATGCTACAAAGGTTTGTACATGAAGCTCTTAGGATTTACTTCTGCCCACCAGCACTAGTGATTTCAGTAATTATTCTTTTTTTTTAGGATGAGGTATTTACTTTATTTATTTATTTATTTATTTATTTATTTATTTATTTATTTATTTATTT
>CABHPH010042130.1:0-34875 GCA_902168325.1 Peromyscus nudipes | reverse complement strand
GGGGGGGGGGTCTTTGTTACCCATTACTGCTTATTAAGCATCTCTTTTAAAGTACGATTGGGTCTTTCTGCAACTTCTTGACCTGTAGGATTGTGTGGTATGCCTGTAATATACTTCATGTTGCAATATGCAAAAATCCTTCATTTTTTTATAGACGTATGCTGGAGTATTGCCAGTCTTACTTTGTAAAGATATTCCTAATATAGACATATGCTGACCTGAAATGGCAGACTTGAATTTGATATTGGGGTCCACAAGAGGCCCCCTAGGGTACTTCCTGACAAGGAGTTACCTTGTTTGTCCCTTGTTGAATGTATTCAATAGTCCAGTGCTGGCTTTGGCCGTACCTACTTCATACTCCTGAAGGCTGCTAGGGCCTTCTATTTTTGATTATTTTCAGAAAAAACTTTTTTCTAGGAACTCTTTCCCTACAATCCCCTTTGAAATGACCTTGCATGCCACAGCCAAGACATTTGATAGTTTGGCTCTTCTTAAAATCTCTAGAGATTACTTCTCCTATTAAAGTTGCATAATAAGTATGGAATCCAATATCAGCTGTATTTCTAATCCATTCATCTATTGGTGCTGATCTTGCCTTTAAAGGCCAAATCATCCTTTTTAATTCTGAATTGGCATATTCAAAAGTTAAAGATTTGATTAATATTTGTCTGACTTCTGGATCTGATACTATTCCATTTAGAGCTGAAATCAATCTTTGCAAAAAATCAGTGAAGGCTTATTTTGGACCTTGTATAATTTTAGTAAATGACTCAGACCTCTTTCTTGATTCTTCAAATTTGTCCCAAGCATTTAAAGCTGCTAAATGATTTAGCACCAACGTGTGGTCATCAAATTCAAACTCCCTTTGCAATTCAGCATATTGTCCTTGATTTAGAAACTGATCTTGGGAACTATCAATACCTCTAGCCCTATTCCGTTGTTCTATTTCCTTAGTTTCTTCCTTCCACCATGATTGCCATTGTAACTAAGGACCAGCTTCTAGTATTGCTTTTGTCATGTTTTTTCAGTCTTGGGGGATTACTCTATTTTTGAACCACCCAAGAATTTATTATCTGCTTCATGAATGCTGAATGAATATCATATAAAAATTCTGATTCTTTAATTTTTTTTAAAAAAATCTAACAGTTCTACAAGATGCCATCCAAATTCTTCATAATCTTGGGAGTGCCTATCATCTGCTGGCATTTGCTGTATAGAAACTGGATAAGGTAAGGTTGGTTTTCTAACAACGTTTGGCTGACCTTCTTTTATTTCATTATATGGGGATGTGATAGGCTTTTGTCTTAAGCCCTCTGCCTCTGTCTTAGTGTCTTACTTATTTTTATTTATGTCTTTCTATTTTTTCTAAAGCATGTCTTTTATCAATCCACATATTATGTTTTTCTTCTTTCTTTATCTCTAAAGCTTCTTTTTTCTTTGAGAGGGTAAAGAAAGCCACCATGGCTATTAAAAATAAAATATGAAACATCAGATTAATAGTAATCATAATCAGTATTAAGCCAATCTCAGTTAAGTCATTTATCCTTTCAATTTGTGTTATTATTTTTAAATCATCTAAAGTAGCACTATATAGGGTCCAAATGCCCTATGTTACAGTATTTCCCACCTTTGTATGGTTTTTATACTACTTTACTCTCTCTTTAAGAACTTCATTTTATTATTTTCAACCTATTTTTTTCTATGACTGTTTATACCCATTTTCTTTTCTTTCTTCAGCACCTAAGCACATTTTCAAGAATACTGTTCAGAGGTTTTCTTTGTCTGGATCTGGCAGAAAGCATTCTGGGAAAATGTAAAAATGTTTAAAAGACTGTCTGTGCATCTGCAGGCTCCTTCTATGGCTCCACTTAGCTCCTTGTGCTAGCAGCTGGCTCAGTACAGGCACTGGCTGGTAACACACCTACCTGCCCCAGCTCTGGGAAGTTGTTGGGCCCATGCTCTGGAAGAGTTTTCTACCTAGTCTCCTGCAAAGTAGCACACCAGATGCTCACAAGCCTTACTCAAGTGCTCAGCTGCGCAGCAGGATCTCTTAAATGAGCCAAGCCTGTGGTGGTATTGTGTTCCCCAAAATATTGTGTATGCTAATAAACTTATCTGGGGTCAGAGAACAGGACAGCCACAATATTAAACATAGAGGTTAGGCAGTGGTAGCACACGCCTTTAATCCTAGCATTCCAGAGACAGAAATCCCTCTGGATCTCTGTGAGTTCAAGGCCACATTGGAAACGGCCAGGCACGGTGATACACACCTTTAATCCCAGAAAGCCACACCTTTAATCCCAGGGAGTGGTGGTAGAAAGCAGAAAGGTATATAAAGCGTGAGGACCAGAAAAGAGAGGCATTTGCCCTGGAGAGGCATTTGCCCTGGAGAAGCATTTGGCCTGGAGAAGCATTTGGCCTGGTTAAGCATTTAGGCTTTCAAGAAGCAGCAGTTCAGCTGAGGCCCATTCAGAGATGAGGACATAGAGGCTTCCAGTCTGAGGAAACAAGATCAGCTGAGGATCCAGTGAGGTGAGATAGCTGTGGCTTATTCTTTCTCTCTAACCTTCCAGTGTTCACCCCAATACCTGACTGAGGTTTGATTTTATTAATAAGAACTCGTTAAGACTTTTAAGATTCATGCTACACAAGCCTCTGCATGCTTCAAACACTGAGACTGCCTGGGAAACCTTGTCCAGAACTTTTCTCAGCTTTCTTAGGCCCTGTACTTGGATATACATATCACACATTGGACGTCAAATATAGCAGATTTTTCTTTGGACTGCCTGTTCCCGAATAATGACATGGAGACGTTTTGTTAATTATGAAAGCTTGGCCTTTGCTTAGACTTGTTACCAACTAGCTATTAAAATTTAAATTAGCCTGCTTATATTAGTCTATGTTCTGCTATGTGGCTTGTTACCTCTGCTCAGTACTGTCCATTCAACTTCCTTCACATCTGGCTGGCAAATCTCCCGTGCCTCAGATTCTTTCCCAGAGTTCCTATCTCTCCCTGGAAATCCCACCTATCCTTTCCTGCCTAGCTATTGGACATTCAGCTCTTTATTAAACCAATCAGAAGGTACCTTAGGCAAGTGAGGTTAAACAGTCCCATCCTTAGCTAGGAAATTGTTGGCAATTGATGGCTGCTGGTAGAGGGAGATTCACTTTTCTTCAGGGATGCAGACCCATGTGCTGTCTAGTAAGCAGTGAATGTGACAAAAACTAATTTCCTTTGAGAAATGATATTGCTTTGGGAGTTTTCCCTTGCTATTGGGAACATTACATATTTTGGTAGTTAAACTTCAGCAAATTGTTGTGATTTAGTGTACATTTTATTAATCTCAAGTGATCATTCTTAAACACATGTACATATAAGCATACCTAAGTGACTTAATATAATGTGTGTGCATGTGCAAGTGTGTATGCATATGTGTGTGCATGTGTGAATCAAATATTAAGAAGCCCAGATATTTCTATTGTGAGAGGAGAGAGTGTGAGGTCAGCGTAGATTCTCAGACATGCAAGTGCAGTAAAAAGGTGACCTGAAGCCAAGATGGAGCTCTTGAACAGCATATGTACTGTAATTATGAGAGAAAGCCTGGTGGAAATTCACGAGGGAACCAAGAAGGAAAATGGGAAAGGACTTGGAGAGATTTATCTATTTAAATTTAGGGCCTCTAAACTAGCTCTCAAATATTGTATATCAGTCCATCAATAATAAATGAATAGAAATAAGGAAAACTGATCATTAGACACAGCACACAACTCATTTTTGTTACTCTCTTAAGTAATAATTCTCCCATGCAGAAGATATAAATGATGCAGAATGGCATATTGTAATATAAGAAAACCATCTTAAAGTACAGTGATTTTGGAAGTAGGAAAAGCTGATCCTAACATTTTTTCACAGATTAGAGTGATGCTCCTGAGTTACTCACTGGGTCAGTGGTCCACTCAGAACACTGGCTTAGAAACACATTTGGTCTCAGGAATCTACAGTTAAATATTAAGATCAGTGGGACAAAACTGATTCTCCAAATTAAAGAGGTGGGAAGGAGCCTTATAATGTCACTGTTTGTTTATTTTATACATACATAAATAGCTTTTGTTTTAAATGCTGTAAAAAAAACTAATTTTTACAGTTCAAACACTGAAAATGATGCCAGTGTTTTTTTAAACTTAGAAAATTTTAAGGAAAATTATCCAATTTCTTTGAAAATGACATCTAATATACACTGTGGTGATATTTTATTTGTGCTTTAATAAATAAAGCTTGCCTGGAGATCAGAGGAAAAAGCCAGCCACAACACAGAAGTCATACAATGTTAGCACATGCCTTTAATCCTATCACTTGGCAGGCAGGATCTCTGTCTGTTCAAGGCCACACTGGAAACAGAGCCAGGCATGGTGGCACATGCCTTAATTCCAAAACTAGTTAACCATGGAGGTCTGTAGGTCTATACAGACATACAAGAAGTGACAGAGCTGGTTAGGAAGAGCAAGTGATGTAGCTGAACAGAGAGAGCAAATCAGATGACAGAACAGCAAGGCTTATAGCCGTGGGTAGACAGGAAGTAACTCGCATTTGGAAGGTGCCGAATTTGTGAGGTAAGATTGGCTGGTGGCTTTCCCTATTTCCCGGATCTCTATAAGGTTTTCCCCCCTATATTTGGCTCTGTGTTTTTTTATTTAATAAGACCATTTAGAAATTCATCTACAATACACACATCCTGAGACTAGACAGAAAAATCATAGCTCCCCAGAAAGTATCATCATTTCTTGTCCAGCCTCATGAGTGTCTCTAAAGGCATAGCATCACGATTTTAGGATGCAGGGAGCTTGCTCAATACATGCATGATTAAGCAGGTAAACAAAGCTCTGTCAGATGTTCTGTTTTTTCAAGTGCTGACAACTCCTTTCATAAAGCTGGGAAAGAAAAATGGTCCTATTTTACCACAAGTTATGGAAATAGTACTGAAATTTAGCATATATACAAAAATGAACATCAGTGAAATATTTTTAAAAAGAGTTGATAATATAATGCACCACATAAAATCTGAAATGAGGAAGTGTCTCTTAAAAAATTCAGAATAGACATTTTTGCAATTTTCACATATTGTAAAAACATGAAAGATTTTGTTTTAACTCTAAATACCTCTCTGCTAGTTTTTTCATCGACCCTAACCACTTAGAAGAGATTACTGTGGTTTTTATAGATGAACTGAAACTATTTTTAATTCATAAAGAACAAAACGATAATTATAGTATATTTCTGGGAATGTCTAAAGCAAATTAAGTATCTTTCACATGGTATATATATATATGCTCTTAGGTTGATGGGTTTAGAAATCCCTGTTTTACAGGGACAGAATCTAGGGAGCCATAAAATCTATTACTAACCATGTTTTCAGTGTTTAGGGTTATTATAACAGATAAAAGGAATAATCTTGGTTTAGTGACAAAATTATACACACCAAACTTCAGATATGACCATTAGATACTTGGAAACAACTATTTCTTTTCTATAATCATTGTGATCTGACAGGCTTCTGAAAAAACCAGAATAACTCGATTCAGAGTAGTCTATCATTAATAAATACTTGGGTGCATAAACAAATAGAAACGTCTGTTTTCACCAGTGTGGGATACTTACCAAAATACCTAAAAACATAACAGGCCATCATGCAAGCATAGGATAAGAATGGTAGTCCAGGATCCCTACCACGCTTTCCCTGCAATTTCTGACTTTCTGCTAATTCTTGGGACAATTTGATACACTCAAAATAAATTTCATTTTAGGTTATTTTAGCCAGAGTTTTTATATTTGCAAACTAAAATGCATAACTGAGTCTATTCTTCATTATCTTCAAATCCAAGTGAATAAAAAATTTAGCAGATTAAAACAAATAAACTTAGATTTACAAACATATTTTAGCTTTCTAGAATACTTATAATTTACTGAAATTGTAAAACTTCTGTTAAGATTTTTTCTATAATACATAATATGAGTATAAAAAATCATTGATTTCAATAATAATTCACATATGTCTGATTTTTCAAAGAAGACAAAATTAAGAGTGTAGATATTTAAGCAAACCACATCAGGCAGGTGCATATAATTAATGGAAATCTGCTATTCTAGTTTTGCTTCCATGTGTGTTAATGAAAACAACTTCTGTTTAAAAGTTAGGTTTATGTATTTTAGATAAATAAAAGAAAATGTTCACTGCTAATGATTTTAAGAGCACAGTACAAATATACTATAACTAATTTGTTTGGTGAGATAATATATCCATTTAATAGCATTTTCAAACATCCTAAAAACATGGACACTTATTTCAGTATCCCCTCCATTTCTCTGTACCCACCTGTGACTCATAACTACTTCTATTATGGTTAACTTAGTCTATACTAACTACCAACACTCACATATAAATCTTGCTTCTTGATATAGAAAGTCTTCCTTATATAGGAATTTAAATGTTTGGTTTATTCTTTGAGAATGTATGCATATATACAATGTAGATTCATAATATCTACACCTTCTCTCTACCTCTAACCTTTCCAACTTAATGTCTTTTTTAATTTTTTTTTATTTTTATATACTAAGTCCAATTAGTGCTACCCATATATTCATGGGTGTGGGAACATACACTAGAGCATGGGCAATTTACTGAAGGCAACATCCTTGAGTAAAAATGATCCCACCTCCCACAGCAGCCATCACATTTTAAAAGTTCCTCAGCTAGGTATAATATCTTCTCTATCCATGGTGAAATGTTGAAATCCTTATTCTTGTGCAGATTTCAGATACTGTGAGTTCAAAGTGATAAGGAAACAGGTATATAAATTATCAAATATGATAAATTAGGAAAGTAAAACTTTCTCTGTTGGTTTATGTGCCAAATACATGAGAAACACACCCACAGGCAAAGATGTCCATACTCTTTATATCAAGAAACCATAAACTTCATCTCTTGACATTTTGTTAGATCTCAATATCTTAATCCTTGTTTTTCAGTCAAAATCTAACAAAGCTAGTTAGGGATGTCCATTAATGTGCAAGGAGAAAGCATGATTATGACAATAGACTCAGGAAAGTCCTTTGACAAAACCCAACATGCCTTAAAGAAAAAAATTCCTAGAGAGAAAGTCTAGAAAGAAAATACCTTAACCGAATACATGCTATATATGTCAAACCTACAGCCAACACCACCCCAAATGTAAAAATACCTGAAGCAATCCCATTAAAATCAGGAATAAGAAATGGCTGTCCAGGTATCCCTCATTTTTAAAATACAATAGTAAGATCTGCAGGCAGAACAATAAGAGAGGAACATCAAAAGATATTAGGGAAAATAAATCGTTATCCCTTCTTGCAGGTGATTAGATACTATGTAGGAGATCCCAAAATTAAACCAGAAAGTTTATAGAACCTATCAATACTTTAATCAAAGTATCAGGTCATAAAATCAACTTTCAACAGTAGTTTCTTTCTATAAATCAATAACAAACATGGTAGGAAAGATATCAGTAAAACCCTCCCATTCAAAATAGCCACAAATATATTATTTGGGAATAAACCTAATTAAAGTGGTTAAAACCTTTAAAATGGAAACTTTAAGTCTTTAAAGAAGTAAACTTAGGAAGACATTAAAATATAGAAAAATCCCTCAGGCTCACGAAGTGGTAAAATTAATAGTGTGAAAAATGATCACTCTACCACAAGCAGTTTACAGACTCAATGCATCCCCTCCACAAAAAAACCAAACAAAAAACCCACAACATTCTTCAAACACACACACACACAAAAATCCTAAATGGAATCACAAAAGGTACGCAGATAGCAGAAACTATCCTGAGCAAAAAGAAGAATGCTGAGATGCATATGGATTTTGACTTACATTACAGGCTATAGAAATAAAATGAGGTGCAAGTACAGAAGCAGGCGTATAGACAGGAATGGACAGAAGACCCAAAGCTGTGAAAACATAAGCATAGCCATCTGATATTTTACAAAGATATCAGAAACACACACTTGGGGGAACACATCATCTTCAATGAATTTTGATAGAAAAATTCAGCTTCTATGAAGTATGAAATTAGATGCATATATATCACCATGTACAAAAGTCAACTCCAGATGGATAAAGGACTTCAATGTAAAACCTGAAGTGCTGAAATTGCTAGAAAAAAAATGCTAAAAAAAATGCTTTGTTAAGGCAGCACCCTACAATAGATAGGTGTAGGAAAGGACTTTCTGAATAGGACACCACTCACTAAGGCATATAGGCCAAGAATGGACAAATGGGGCCTCATGACTTAAAAGCTTCAGAACAGTAAATGAAACAATCATTTCAGTAAAGAAGCCCTCAGAGTGGGAAGGAATATTTCAAGCTATATGTCTGATACAGGGACATTTTCCAGAATATGCCAAGTAAAATAAAATTTTAAAAAAATGACCTAAGGAAAGAATAGACTATGAGTCTGAACAAAGAGTAGTCAAAAGAAGAATCAAAAATTGTAAGAAATATCTTTAAGTGAATTGTATATTTGTTTTTAGATATAATTTTGAAAACTTCATATATGAGCATCTACATCACTCCCACTCTACTCTCCTCTGCTCAAAGGCCTCTTATTCTTCCTCCAAATTGAATGTTCTGTTCTTTAAATATATATGTATATCTACACACACATATGCATGCACATATGTATATGAACATGTATATGTATGTATATACATACATATACAACCTGATTCTATTTAACATTGCTCATATGTTCATCTGTCAAGGGTTAACCACTGGAGATTGGACACCCTATGGAAAATTGTTCCTAGTGGCAATCAATTCTCTATCTCTCTTCATCTAGAGGTGGGAACATGGGGAATTTTCCCTTTCCGATAGGCATTAGTGGTGGTGTAGTAGATTTTCTGATAAACAGTGTGTATGTGTGTGCGTGTGTGCGTGTGTGTGCGTGTGTGAGTGTGTGTGTGTGTGTATACATGTGATCCAATGAAACTGAAAGAAACAAACTGCTTCACAGTGCTCTGTAGTACTTTTCAGAATATTAACACATAATAAGGTCAAGGTATTCAATGACTTTCATATTCTATTACTTATGTAGCTGTTGAAAATGATTTGAAATTTTTTTACCAGAAAGATTTTATGCATATTGTATGAGTATTTAGAAATTTGCCAAAATACTATATTAGAAATTTACACTGTACTTTATTAAGAGTTTCCAGTTTTCCAATATACAATGCTACTCAATATTTTTCAGAGGAATATTGTATACTTTTACAGTGTACAATTAATATACTGTACAGTATATTAAATAGATTTTCAGATCTATTCTCATCTCATTATCAAAAATCAGCTACATGTTTTTATATGCATGTTTTGCATAATTTATTAGAACCAGTTGTTTATTTTCTATCTGAGTGTGTTTATGTTCCAGAAATACACATAATAGCAATAATGCAATCATTATTACTTTTAAACTTTTTTATTAATATTTTTCATTCACTATATTTTGATAATGTTTTTCCCTCCCTTAACTCATTTAGTATACTTCATACCTCCCTAAACACCCAAATTTTTACTTCCTTTAGTTGTTTTACTGATCTAGCTAAGATGTCAAGTATTATATTGAGGAAATATGGAGAAAGTGGACATCTTTGTTTCTGATTTTAGTTGAAATGCCTTGAGTCATTTACACTTACAATGATGTTGTTGGGCTTGCTGTTAATTGACTTTGTTAATGTTGAGATATGTCCTTTGTATCCCTAGTATATCCAGGACACACACACACACACACACACACACACACACACACACACACACACACTAGCTCTATTCTACATACTGTCTTTGTATCCAAAGATAGGTGTAGCTCTCATCCCTCTTCAAATAAACTTCTTTTTGCAATAGATGATGACTATTGCAGATATCCACAGATGGTCAAACTGCAGAGAATAAATGACAATGGGTGCCCAATGCAGAATGGTACATCTTCCAAAACCTCTATGCCTAAAGCTCAATGAACATCTTGGAAGAGATGTGGAATGATTGTAAGAGTCAGAGGGCTAGGATGACTGCTATAAGATAGATTCTTCTGTGCATGACAGGAGTATTGCACCCATAAAATCTTAATAATGTGCTTGCCTAAACAATACTTGCATGACAACCACACCAGTTGACAAGCCAGCCTGTATATGTGGGGGACAATCAAGGGATAAGGAAGAACCACCTTTTTTCAAAAACAAGCATCATGGTAAGTTATATATACATATATATGTAATATCTCTTCATTTATAAGTTATATGATATATATATACTCTTCATTCATGTGTATATGTAAAAATGAGTATATGTATTTTATGAACTTCAATAGTTATAGAAGGAGAGGTCATTAATCAAGTAGAATTGGGAGGACAGAGAAGGAGTTGGAGGGGTTTAGAGTTAGAAATGATGTACATACAGTACTCAATTATGAAATTCTCTTTATTTACTAATTTATTTATTTAATTCTTCCCATGTATATTAATCCTGACTTCAGTTTCCTTTCTCTCCACTCCTCCCCATGCCTCCCCATCACCTCCCTTCTCCCCCAGATCCAATCCTCCTTCATTTTCCTTCAGAAGAGGCAAGGCTTCCCATGGTTAACAACAAATCATGGCATATCAAGTTTCAATAAGACTAAGCACACTCCTTCGTATTAACACCAGATAAGGCAACCAATAGGAGGAAAAGGGTCCCAGGTAAAAGTCAGAGATACCCTCTCCTCCCACTGTTAGGTGTCCCACAAGAACACCAAGATTCACAACCATAACATATATGCAGAGAATGAAATTCTCAAAACAATAAACAAATTAAAAAGAAAGTAGAGAAGCATCAAGGCAAAAAACATTTAGATGAAGTGGATTAGCTATTCATACAAGCAGTAAACCATTAATGAAATGTGTTTATGTAAATAAAGAGCCCAGGAGAGTTGAGTTAAAAAAAATCAAGAAGAGCTAATACTTAAAACAAGGATGAGGTGGTAGACTACCTACACTCTCTCACTGTCTCAATGTCTCCAGACCCTATCCCTAGTCCCATGTCCTCCTACTTGCTGTGACCAAGCAGAAACTCCCTGCTCTGTCAGAGACCAAATAGACTGGAAGAAGTACAGGTGGGCTGCCTGCCCACCAAGTCACCCACTCTCTCAGCCTCTATTCATGCTATCGCCAGTCCCCCATACTCCTAGTTGCCAAATGGGACAGAGACTGTCCTGCACTACCAGAGACAAACCCTCTCTAAAGTCCCAGGCTCCAACTGGGGTAGAGACTCCCCACTCTATCAGAGACCAAGAGACTAGGAGAAGTCCAGGTAGGCTGCCTGCCTGTCAAACTCCCCTGCTCTCTTAATATCTTGGCATTCCCATACACACTATCATCAGTCCTTTGACTTCCTAGTTGTCTTTCCCTAGCTTCCAAGTGGGATAGAGCCTCCCTGCTCTACCAGAGACCAAATGGACTGAGAGAAGATCAGAATATCAGAGAGGAATCAGAAACCACGGAACAAAACATATCCAACAAAGATAAACTCAGAAATTGCTACCTAGATCTTTAATTACCCTAAACCCAGATGTCTAGAGGTCAATTTAAGAACATAAGAAACAACAGCCAAGCAATATGTCACCACCAGAACCCAGCTATCCTACTACAGAAAGTCTTGAATATCCCCATACAACAGAAGCACAAGAAAAACACCTTAAAATTAACTCTATGCAGATCATTGAGATACTTAAGGAGGAAATTAATAAATCCCTTAAAGAAAAGCCAAGAAAAAAACAGTTTAAGGAAATGAATAAAACTGTTCAAGACCTGAAAATGGAAAATACAATATTCTGGAAGTGAAAAATCTAGGTATGTGAACAGGAACCACAGATTGAAGCATCATCAACAGAATATAAAAGATGGAAGAGAGAAGATATGATAGAAGAAGCTGATATATTGATCAAAGAAAATATTAAATCTAAAAAGTTCCTGATATAAAACATCCAGGAAATTGGGAGAACTATGAAAAAAATCAAACACAAGAATAATAGGAATAGGAGAAGAAGAAGATTCCCAGCTCAATGGCCCAGAAAAAATCTTCAGCAAAATCATAGAAGAAAAGTTTCCTAACCTAAAGAAGGAGAAGCCTATAAAGGTACAAGAAGTTTACAGAACACCAAATAGATTATACAGAAAAGAAAGTCCCTCTGCCACATAATAATCAAAACACAAAAAAAGGAATAAAGAAAGAATATTAAAAGCTACAAGGGAAAATGCCAAGTAATATGTAAAGGCAGAGCTATTAGAATTACACTGACTTCTCAGTTGAGAATTTAAAAAGCAGAAAGGCCTGGAGAGATGTGCAGCAGACTTTAAGTAACCACAGATGGCAGCCCAAACTACTATACCCAGCAAAAATTTCAATCACCGTAGTTGAAGAAAACATGATATTCCATGATAAAGCAAAATATAAACAGTATCTATCTACAAATCTAGCAAGTCCTGCAGAAGGTGTTAGAAGGAAAACTCCAAGCTAAGGAGGTTAACAACACCCATGAAAACACAAGAAATAAATAATCTCACACCAGCAAAATCAGAAGGAAATCTCCTCTCTCTCTCTCTCTCTCTCTCTCTCTCTCTCTCTCTCTCTCTCTCTCTCACACACACACACACACACACACACTACCAACAACAAAATAACAGGAGTTAACAATCATTGGTCATTAATATCCCTCAATATTAATGGATCCAGTTCTCCAATAAAAAGATACAGGCTAACAGAATGGACATGAAAATAGGATCCATTCTTCTGGTGCATACAAGAAACACACCTCAACATCAAAGACAGACATTACCCCAGAGAAAAGGGTTGGAAAAGATTTCCCAAGCAAATAGAACCAAGAAGGCAACTGGTGTAATGATTCTATTATCTATCAAAAATTAACCAAAAAATGGGGAAGGACACTTCAAACTCATCAAAGAAAAATCCACCAAGATGGCATTTCAATTTTGAACATCAATGCCTTAAATGCAAGGACACCAAAATTTGTAAAAGAAACATTACTAAGCTTAAATCACATATTAAACCCCATGCATTAATAGTGGGAGACTTCACTATCCCACTCTCACCAATGGACAGGTCATCTGGACAGAAACTAAACAGAAAAATAATGGAACTAATAGATGCTATGACTCAAATGGATCAAACAGATATCTACAGAACATTTCACCCAAACACAAAAGAATATACATTCTTCTCAGCACCTCGTTGGACCTTCTCCAAAACTGATCATATACTTGGTTACAAAGTTTCAACAGATACAAGAAAATTGAAGTAATCCCCTGTATCTTATCAGACTTCCATGGATTAAAGCTGGATTTCAACAACAATAGAAACTACAGAAAGCCTACAAACTCATGGAAAGTGATCAATTTGGTATTTAGCTTCCATGTCTAATGAATCAAATTTCTATTAGTCACAATGATATTTTGGTATTCTTTTACATGCTAAATACTATAACATATGTGGTTAATATATTACATGTATATAATATATAAATACATATGTATATATGGTTAATATTTCAGCAAAACTATTCTTAATTTCTCTACCTTTTAAAACATATTTCTTAATTGGTCATTAGAATGAAAGTTGATAACAATTAATTACTTTTCAATATTTCTAGGTCATCATGTCTAGGCATGCAATTTCCTGCCAGAAAGACTGTAATTTTGTAAGATATAAAAATGTTATTCCTATTAAAATAAGCTGCAGAGGCCCCTAGTAAGAGGATCCTGAGGCAGTTTCACAGTAAGGAAAATTGTTAGCATGTTGAATCCTAATTAAGAAAGGAATCATGTTACCAGGCATGAAACTCAGCCAGGCAGGAGGTGCGGTGGCATTCGGCCATTTAGTACATCTCTATGGGAGGAAGATAGCAAGTGGTGTCTTTCTTGTTCCAATGGCCACTTATCATAAAAGGGGTTTGATATTATAGTGGAAATGCAGGAGTATGCATAAAAGGGATTGTTTAACTTTTTTAAAACACAATTTTATTTGTCTTTACTTTGACTTGGAAGTCAGTTAATTTTACAAACTAAGAAAGATAAAAAAAAATTAGTCATAAATTCAGGTTGTCTCTGAAGTGCTGAGTCCAAAAGTAATTAAAAGTCTAAACTGTAAAGTAGGGAAGGGATTGCCAATGGGACAGATGTTATCCTTGGATGCCCTCCTCCCTGATTTTGGATAGCATCTTCATGGATAGCTTACCAAATAATGAAAAATAAAACAATTGTATGTATAGTCTTCACAAATCAAGGAATCAAGTATACACACAAACTAATGTGTTTGGAATAAAAACAAGTATTTAAAGCCTTTATATGCATAGTCAAAATATGAGGCACAATAATTTTTCAACTATTTCACCAGTCTTTGACTGACAAGCAACATTATATAACCTTACCCTGGATACTAAAAGAAAGAATAATGTTCTGTGTATGTAGATGCCAAGATGAAATTCATTGCTTTGCATGTTACCCTAAACTTTTAATTAAATTAATGACATATATAGAACAAACTCATTGTAGTATATTTTGTTTTAATAGGCATAAAAGTTTACAAAAATGTTATATTTGAAATAAAAATGCATAGTATAAATTTCATGACCTTTGTGATCAAGAATATCTAAATTTTAATTCACAAATCTCCTTCTTAGCTATGACAATGAAGAAATATGTTTAGACATTTAATCAAGTGGAAAAATAAGTAACCCTTAGAAAATTTTCAATAACTAATAGCTATTGTGATACCCTTTTTTCATTTTATAGATACATAAACTTACAACCTTTAAAAATTTATTAGGACACCAATGAAATAAGTAATAGAAGTTTCATTGTGATACCAAGCGTTTACTCCAAAAACAAATCCGTGTTTGTACATAAAAGTAGCAATAAAAGTTTATTCGTGGGTTTAGGTGACAGGAGCGTGGAAAGGCATAGTTAGGCAGGAAATGCAGCATATGCCTGCTCCACCTGGATGCTATGTGGTGGCACCTTAATCACCCTCCTAATGTCATTACAGAACATGAATATTGGAAGACATATGGTATTTTCCACCTTAGCTGTGCTTTGCCATCCTAGATTCTATTGACAGTTATTTTCTATTATCTTCTCACAGCTGTAAATATGAGGGCATTGACTATAAAATTCATCTGTTCAAAAGGACAATCTTTCGCATTTAGCATGACCTTCCTTTACTGGAATCAACTTTTATCAGGAATTTCATAATCTATGGTTTGTTTTCCCTCCAAAGAAAAAGCTTATTAAAATAATTATCATAAGCTCATACACACACACACCACCACCATCACCACCCCAACACCTTCTTGAACTTCAGTATTCATTTCACTTATCAGCACATTGTGACAAGGAAAGGAATAAAATACATTTGCCATGTTTTCTGCAGGGCTCAGCATTAACAAGTGAAATGTGACATACTCTTTCTTACTCTAATGCTGGAGTCAGGGAAAACTTTCCATTTCCAGCATTTGGATTGGGAGTCTAATGACAGTGTGACAGAGAGTAAAGACTTAAAGGGGGGGAAAGACTAAGGTTAGAAAACCAAGCATTCCTGGGATGTAGAAAGGCAAGCACTCCCAATGGGTTTCCCTTCTCACTTATACTCAAAACTGGAATTTAGCTGGAGGGCTTCAAACTGCCTAAGGACCAGGCTGGTGCAACTAACAGTAAAGAGGGCAGGCTTGCTTCTGATTCTTGAAGCAAGAACTGAGTTTTTGTTAGTTTACTTAAGTGTAGTATATTTTAGTTTTCCTTGAGGCAGGAACTTACTGTGTAGTCCAGTGTGGCTTGGAACTCAGTATCCTCTTGTTTAAAACTTCAAATGTTAGGATTGCAAAATGTGATACACTGCCAACTAACAATTCTTATTAGCACTTCCTGAGTATGAATAACTAACAAGAGTTACAGTCCAAAATCTTTCTGATACAGAATTTAATTCAGATATACCATTATTTGTGTTCTGGTGGAAGCTTCACCTCAGCTCCCCTGCCTTGTCTCTCCCCAAACCCTGTCCTGTCTCAAGCCCACCAAACACGGCTCCTCCCCAAGAGATGCTCCAGACCACTCCCACAGGGTATTTAAACTGCACCCCAGAAAACAGATAGGTAGTTTTTTTGGTCTCTCTTCCCCTGCTCCTCTCTGAGGGGCCAGAAAATCATCCGGGGGCACTTTACCCATTAAACTGGGGCTTTTTCTAATTCAGTCTGCTTTGGTATGATTTGGATTGCTGCGTTGTGGAGAGGCTTATCAGGGTGCAGAAACTTTTCAATTTGGACATAGAATTTTTAGATATATAGCTATTTATTAAATAAAACAGATTTCTAAAAAAAATAACACTCATTCTGAATGATAGGTCACTGGTTTGTATCTGACCATTCCCAACTCAACTCACATATGAGACTGATGATATCCACCTTATGAAAATGGAAGGGAATTTATTCCCATTTTTCTTGTTGTTGGAGATTTTTCTTGGGAGAGGATGACATTGAGTTCCTGAAAATAAAAATGCAAGAGACAAGAAAGACCATCTAAAAGAAATAGCTGCAGACCTTAGCTAACAAAGTCTCCATTTAATGAAATCTTGAAAATGGCTGCTATAGAGAAACCATCTTCATTTATCCACTTGAATCAATGACAGTTCAGGGAAAGAAAGCACAACAGCAATTTGAACAAGGAATTTTTAATATAAAGATATTTTTGCTAATGAAAGGTGGTTATCCAATGAAAGAGGAAAAAATAACACCCCAAATGCTGATCAGATATGGTAGTGGGAGAAATACACAGCAAATTCACAGTGTGGTAACCTTCAGCAAGATATTGAGAAACTTAATGCTGTAGTTTTTATAGATGTGCCCTGGCAGAGGACTCATATGCTAAACGATTACTATCCAGCTGGGGGCACTGCTGAATACTGATTGATATATGAATTTGCTGACCTCGTCAATGAGTTCATCTATTATAGCATAATAGGATGTGAGGTCTACTTGGAGGAAGTAGGATGTAGAGGGATAATCTTTGAAGTTTGTCTTTTGTCTCTGGCCCTTTCCTGGCTCTCTTAGATTCCAGACCAATAAGTGAGGAATTTTGCTCTACCGACCTTCCATCTTCCTGCTTCTACAAATGCAAACAAGACAGTTATTTAGGGACTGAAACATCTTTAAATGTTATGTTACCAAAAATCAATTCCTGTTCTTTGATGTGGTTTATTCTGTCACTTTGTAAAAGCAATGGCAAATTAAATGAAACAGTCCCAGATCAGAAGACAATGTGCTTGCTGTGTAAGAATATCACTAATCAATCTCATATTGACAGATATGGCTGATGACTGTCCACTGCCTCAGGGATCACTAAGAGACCCTCCCTACCACATTGTGAAGGAGCAGAGAAAACAGAAAGAAAAAAAGGAGTCCTCAGATCCTGATTTGCCCAGGTACAAGGAAGAAGAGCCTTGCCGGGAGTAACCAGGTTAAAGGGAAATGGTAGAAGTTTAGACATAGGATATAAAAGTTGAAAACAGAAAATAAATATCTGAGCTAAGGAGAAAAAGAAACCTAACTGACAAATGGAGTGTGACAAATGTAAGTTGCTCTACATGAAAATAATGATTTAGAGTGTATTATTATCTCTTCTTGTTTGGTGATTGATTTAGAGTGTATTATTATCTCTTCTTGTTTGGTGATTGGCACAGTGTTACATTGTTCTATATAATTTGTTCTTCCAGTCTACTCATAAATTAACCTATTACACATTCTGGTGTATTTTTTTGATGTTAGTTAAAATAAAATAGAAAACTTCAAAAATATTTCCCGCAATTGAATTCTCAAAATTAGGGCACAATCATCCCAGTGACTATGGCAGAGCCAACTAATCACATTAGTAATTGTGGCGCTTCTACCATAGGGATGTTAATGTTATCATGGCAATCTACCATAGGAATGTTACTATTATCATGCATTTATACAGCAATGGTTGTGATGGCTTGAATGAGAAATCTCCTCCATAGATTCAGGCTTTTGAGCACTTGTTTCCCAGATGGTAGTGCATTTGGGGAGGTTTAGGTGATATACTCTTAATGGAGGAAGTATACCACTGGGCCAGGATTTAGGAGTTCATAATCTCAACCCACCCCCAGTTCTTTCCCTCTGATACCTCCTTGTGTTTGAAGACGTGCCTCTCCACTTCCTGATCATGAGATCACGCCTGTGTTTGCTGATATGTCTCCCTGCTATGCTAGACTCTTTCCCTCTGGAACCATAAGCCCAAAAAAGTCTTCTATAAGTTATCTTGTTCTTTTGTCACAACATAACAGTAGCTAACAAAGAGATGCTACTGTTATCATGGGGCATTGAGATGCTAGTAAGCTTCCTCCAATCCAATGTGTCCTAAATAGTTGAAATTACAGAATTATAGCTGTTATATTTGCTACTACTTTTTTCCTACTTCTTTAAGGTATATTTTGGCTTTATTGTTTTAAAATAAAATAATTCAGTAATACAAATGAAAAGACTCTGTGAAATGCTATACCAGAGAGGGCTAATTATGAATGCCCCCTGAGGCCAGGTTCATATTATCCAAAAAACAATATGATGATATAATGTTGGTTCATAATCTTGTTATTATTTTCTTGTTAATACTAAAATAAAATAGTTCCTACCTCAAGCCAAAACATAATTTGTTAAAATGATACTTTGTTTAACTAACTTTTTAATATGGTATTATGATATTAATTGTAAAATATTTGGTGCTCTGGGGGTAGTAGCTAGAAAATTGAATGCTTGTGATCCATTATTTTATTAAGTAACATGTCACATGTTTCTTTCATGGGATCTTTGACACAAAACAAGAACAGGTTTTGGCTACATTCTTTGTTTTCTGTTCACAGCCTAGTCCTGTTAAATATTTCAAATTGTTTAAATATTTCTTTCTTTCCAGTAAATGTCTAGAAAGTGTACCTTGAAAGGAAAATATGTTATTTATTTCGTATTTGATACTAAGTATAATATTAGCTATGCAGACATTTTCTGTTGTTCAAATGCTGCATATTTTCTCTCACATGTGGTTTCTAGCTTAAAATCTTCAGATATGAGTATACAACTGGGAGACACAAAAGAAACTAGAAAAGTATAAAGGGATCATGGTGGGAATGGCTAGAGGGAAAAATAGAAGGATATAGGTGATATGGAAGAGAAATGAGAAAAATAATTTGGGCTGAGTATTTGATTGAGGAGGGAAGAGGAAAATCAATATAGTAGGATGAAGGTGGAGAAATTAATAACACTAAGGATGTTTTTTAAAGCCTTAAGGAATCATATTACTTATATAGCTCAAATTACATATAATACATACATATATACACACATAGTTTAAATGATGTTATACCACTGGGGCTCACAGTGCTCCTCTAAAGTGCCACAGAGTATCTAAAACAAACAAACAAGATAAAACAAATGTGGTGCTATATTGTGTATCCCAATAAAGCTTGCCTAAGGATCAAAGGACAGATCCAGCCACTAGATTAGACATAGATGCCAGACAGTGGTGGTACACACCTTTAATCCTGTCACTCAGGAGGCAGAGATCCCTCTGGATCTCTGTGAGTTCAAGGCCACACTGGAAACAGAGCCAGGCAGTGGTGGCACACATCCTTAATCCCAGTACTGGGAAGCATGCACGCCTTTCATCCCAGGAAGGGACAGCAGGGCAGAGAAAAGTATGTAAGGTATGAGGAAACAGGATCTAAGGCAGTTCAGCTGAGAGCCTTTTGGGTGAGGACTCAGAGGATTTCAGTCAGAGGATTCATGGAGTTGTTGAAGTAATAGGTGGTGGCTGTGGCTTGCTCTGCTTCTCTGATCTTTCAGCTTTTACCCTGATACCTGGTTGTGTGGGTTTTTTTTTGTTTTGTTTTGTTTTGTTTTTATTAAAAGACCATCTAAGATTCGAACAACAAACGAACAACAAAACCACCAATCCAGTACTAGGTATGAGAAATCTCCTTTCAAGTTTTTATTGGTTAACCCTCCAGAGGTTGAAAGTAAATACTTATGGCTGAAGACAAGACATGCGTCAGACACAGGACATAGGTGCTTCAGATGATTCTCACTCAATCTGACCTAAAAAAGACCTCCTCCCTAAGGACTAGTTTCATAGGATAAGAAGGTGGTATGAAAGTCGCTAAGGGAGGGAGAAATCAATTTAGTCCTACCCTGTTATAAGCTGAGTAAGCCTTGAGTGAGTATGTAGAAAGCAAGTACAGTCCCGAGAGAATGTCTACTGTTGACATGGATGTGGCCATGTCAAGGACCAATGTCTCAAATCTGTGGAATCTGGCAAAACCTTTTCTTGAGGTGTGGTTCAGAAGATGGCAAAGCCTTCCTTTTGTCTGAGTGTGAATATTTACATTATATTCAAGAAGTGTTTGTGAAAACTAGTAACTGCTGCTTCCTGATCCCCTACAGAGACCTCCTACATACACTAGTTAAAACCTTCCCCTGTACTATACATTATAAAATTGCTGAGATTCCAGGTAATTGAGTAGTTGATCTCCGTCATCAGAGCAAGCACAGCCAAATTGATCCCAGATTTTTTATATGTGTAACTGTGCCTGAAATTTCTTCATTCCCTTACCACCCCAGTCAGGTTTCCAGGGTGAAACTTTGCACTACCCATCTGTATTGCCTATGACCCATTATGATCCTAAAGGTACAATAGTGGCACTGATTATCTGTGTAATAACCAACCAATTGGACTTAAGAGCTACAAAACAGGAGGGAAGTCATACTTGGTGCTTGAAACCTAGCCAGCTACTCAGGACTACTGTACTCATAGTGGAAGGGTTTTTCAGCACAACAGTATCTTAGCCCATCAGGAGCCTAGAAATAACAAGCAGCCACACCACACAACCATACAAGAGAAACACAGAATGCCAACTGTTTCTAAGCAGGAAGAGAGACAGAAGCCAGTTGAAAGGAGAGGGCAGGCATTATAGGGTCTTTGGAATATAAGCAGTGAGCTAGTGGCCTTTAACCTGGAGTTATAGGGTTCAGGGACAGACCAGGGGCAGGGTGATTTTCCTCTGGCCTGTTACCCTACCTGTAGATCTTAGAGGAGAAGCTCCTACTGCCACTGTACTAGACCAGTGTAGTTGGTAACTGCATTTTAAAACTTTTCCTTATACTAAAGATAACTGGAGCATCCACCTCTCATCAAAGAAGTTTTCTCTTTGCAACAGATGGAGACCATTTGTTGTTTTGCATGTTCCTCTGAATTGCTACATTCAGAAATATTTCCTCCAGGAGGAAGGAGAAGGTTAGGAGCCTTTGTGGTAAACAGGAGGTAAATAAAAGGTCACAAGTCTAGGAGAACAAAATCTTGGAAGATTCTTTTGAGTCCTACCAACAGTGTAAAAAAGAGTCCATATTTGCTGGGGTAGAGATTCTGATGAGCCAAACTGCAAGCAAGAGATGTTTAGACTCTGGAGTTGCTTGAAAGTTGCATACAGAAACCATGTGTTGCAGTTTTCAGGAGTCATCACCCATGTGGGGCTGAGATTTTTCATAATGGAGCTGCTTTATACTTATCCCTGTTCCTTGTAAGTAACTCCTTACCCGTACTCTTATTAGTAACTGCAAAACAAACAACCAAAAACTCTCAATGTTTCATCAAAATGGACGTTGGTGAAATTGTCACTTGGATCTGTCCTGAGATCCCTTACTGGAGGGAATTGAAGTGTGTATGTTTCATCTTCCCAGGAAAAAATCTGTCATAAAATACTATTACAGAAAACTACAACTTGTCAAAATGCAGAGATCAAATAATCACATGATACCCAGCCCCAGTGATATACCACAGCACAACTCTTTTGACTAAGGTCCGCAAAACATCACAATACAACTGAAAGAAAGATTGTAAGAGCCAGAGGACCAAGAAATCTTCTGTGATATTGTGTCTCCTAAAAATGACATGGGTGATCCAATGATACCTTAATAAATAGTTGAATAAGAAAGACCTGAATGATAATATGTTCAGTAGACATGCTAGCACAGAAGGGGAAAATCCCACAAGGCCTTACCCCTAAACAAATAACTATAGGTAACTAGGAACTGAGGAGAGAAGGAGAATTAGTTTTTCCCTGGGAGAATTAGTCTTTCCCTGGGATGAGCTCCCTAATTAGTTACCCAACATCAGGTGGTCAACCTTGAAAACATACACAGAAGTAATAGTAAAGAGACTCAGCAGGTTTTATTTGTGTGTGTGTGTGTATGTGTGTGTGTGTGTTAATAATCAAAGAAAAAGAGGGCATGAATATAAGAGGGAGTAAGAGAGAGATATGGGAAAATTTCAAGGGCAAGGACATGAGAACGTTTGGAGGAAAGAAAGGCACTGGGGGAATAATATAACTACATGTAGGGGAAAATGATCTCTTGACATGGTTTTTTCCCATTCAGGTATTATTTGATAGCTTTCCATTCTTGACATTTCTGCAGGAAATAGTGGTTTCTGCTCATTTTGAAATTCCACTATATTTTTCATTCTAGTGATATTCTCGTATAAATATTGCCTATCTGCATAATCACCAGATAGTGAAGATCAAGACATGGGCATTGGGTTTGGATGAGTACATACAGTTTTCCTTCAGTAAGAGAAATGGAGGTATTCACTTAGCTAATAAAATGAAATAAGAGACAAACACTGACAGAATTTAAAATTCATACATCCTATTCTATACAATATATTCTCTAAAATTAATCATCATCAAGCACATCTGTAGACAACTCTTTCTTGAAGTGAATTTGAGTTTCTCTGTTCAATATAATTTTTTTAAAAAATAGAAACATTCTTCTGCTTAATTTGAATTAATTTGTTGTAACACAAATTCCTAAATCATCTTAATAATAATCCCAGAGACAGTAATTGGAGTAAATGCTGAAAGATCAGAGAGACAAAGGAACAAGTCACTGCCACATCTCACCTCACCAGTTCCAGAATCCTCTGAGTCCTCATCTGAAATACTCCAGCCCCAAAAGCCTCTGTGTCCTCAGCCAAAAGGATTCAGTCAAAAGAGCCTCAGCCGATAGGCCTCTAGCCAAATGAGCTTCCTCAGCCGAAAGGCTTCAGCTAAAAGAGCCTCTAGCTAAAAGAGACGCTTCTGCCAAAAAGCTTTTAGTTCCTGTCTCCTCATACCCTATATACCTTTCTCTGCCCAGCCATCACTTCATGGGGTTAAGACATGTGTGCTTCCTAGTACTGGGATTAAAGGTGTGTGGCATCACTGCCTGGCTCTGTTTTCTTTCCTAGACTGAGTGAATCTCATGTAGTTCAGGGTGACTTTGAATTCGGAGATCCAGATAGATCTCTGCCTCCTGAGTGCTAGGATTAAAGGTGTGTGTGCCACCACTGCCTGGCTTCTATGTTTAATCTAGTGACTTGTTCTGTCCTCTTATCTTCAGGCAAATTTCATTAAGATACACAATATATCACCACAATTTGTGATAATAACTCTAGTACCCTACATGTATATATAGCCTTCAGTACTGAGGTATTCTTAACTGATAAAAATCAGTTAAGTAGTTAATATTGACCCCTTGCAACTAAGACATGTATTATCCTGGTTATTCACACGTATCTCCATATGAAGAAATCCAAATTAAATTGTGTTCTTGCTTTATATTGGATAAAATGAAGGACTATTCACTCCCACAAATATTGCTAAACACCCACTACCTTTGTGTTCTCACATTTTCATTTTGAGACTGCAGAATGATTAATGCAGAAACAGAAGAGGGTTACAGTAAGTGATGACTCAGAGGAAGGACTGAGGGTGCTAGGAAAAGCTAAGTGAAAAATAGAACGCATATATTTATACATTGGTTCCAATGGAAAGTGTAGGAACCTGAAAGAGAAGGGAAGTAATTTTACCAAGTCAATCTTCAGATATGGTAGTTCCGATGAGAAACTCACATGCACCACCATGATTTATAGAGAGGAGAGAAAATGAGATGCTTTCTCTGAGGCCACATGAGCCATTAGAAGTTTGGGAAGATGAGCTAATGTCTTTTGCAAAATAATAATAAATAATGATACTACTAATAATAAAATTCTGAAATCATATAACATGTCTTAATAGAAGAATACAGACTGAGTCTCTGCAGATGTTACAGAATAACATAAGAGACACAAAGGGTATAATAGAAATATTTCTACCACCCTTCTCAGAGGTATCTTATACATATTGAGGAAATACTTCATAAAAGAAAAGTGAGCATAAATATGGGTTTCTGAGAAATCTTCTGCTTGGTGTCACACCAGCACAGCTGATATGTGAGTCTTCTAAAGCAAATTTTACAGATGCATCTCAGCTCAAACTGCCACAAGTGATTTTTCCTAGCTTCATACTAAATTCCAATCTTTAATGGGGTTACCATAGTCAGAGGGGCTGTGCCTCCTTCTCCTATTGTGTGCCTGTGTGGAAAGCAGAGATGGAACTTCTGATCTGGATTGTACCTTGTTAATGAGCTATGTGTTTGGTTCTTTCCTCTCATGATCAGCCCCAGCCCTGGCCACATTCCAGTGCCAAGCATCCATCACCAAATTTGGTCTCTAACTCCTGGACAACTTCTGTCTTTTCAGATTGCTTTTCTATTTTCCCCATGTCCTCTGTATCACAACATTTTTTTGCTCCTTCCTTCATCCTGCCAATTTTTCAGGAGTATACAAGAAGGTGAACTTTGTGAAACTGTGTTTGTTCTATCATGGAATAAATAGTCCTATAACTGTTTCTACACTCTGTAATTTTACAGTGCTTTTCTCATTATTTTAATGTACTTTTATTTAATAATGTCTCCCGTCAAAACTAAGGAGAGCTTTGAAACCAGGTTGTGTTATCCATCTTGGTATTTTCAGTGACAAAGACAGTTCTTGCCATAAAACTATTTTACATATAAAATTTTATTAATTGAAATTAAATTTAACTGAATAATCTTTCAAGCCTTTCTTTAGTAATGTCAAAACCGTCTCAGAATCCTACAGAATCCTTTTATACAACTATTTGACATGGAGACATTTATTTCCTTGTTAAATGGAAATGATTTCTTAACTTACTAATATAGTGAGTGTTTTAATGAACTGTTTTGGTTAATTTAATCCAATGATTATTTTTATATTTCTTTAGACCTTGAATTGTCCAGGAACTGAAGAGTAGACACAAACCAGAGTTTTGAATGCTTTTGGCTGTACTGCCTAATACCTCTGGCTGCACACTGGTTTGATACAATCCCGATTCCTCTATCCATAAGTCAAAGATATGGAGGTGATCTCTGAGAGTCCATCTGAATCTAATATTTTGCCTGAAACTGAAGCAGAATAGTATGCAAATACATTATTTTAAATGCATGATATGAATGTACATAAAATTCCCTAATATTTAGTTAAATACTCTGAAACAGCAGAAATACCCTGGCAAAATTTCTAAAATAACATCATAAAACAAAATCTATTTACTTGGGTTTTTTGTTTGTTTGTTTGTTTGGTTGGTTGGTTGGTTTTTGGAAACAGGGTTTCTCTGTGTCGTTTTTTGTGCCTGTCCTGGATCTCACTCTGTAGACTAGGCTGGCCTCAAACTCACAGAGATCTGCCTGCCTCTGCCTCCCGAGTACTGTGATTAAAGGCATGTACCACCGCCGCCTGGCCTTGTTTATATTTTTGTGTCACTTGTTTATCATATTATTAAAATGCAGACAATAATTTTGTTTTGAACCTCTATTATAAGTAAATGTTGACTATTCTAACAATTTATGCTTATAGAATAGTTAAGTTAAATAGCATTTCTAAGTAAATTTTCTTGATTACTACATCAAATTACTAATTTTAAATATTTTTGTCCTTTCAAAAATGTATTTTATTTTTAATTGTGTGTGTGCATGTGCATACATGCACAAATGTGTGTGTCTATGTGGTTTTATGTATTTGAGTGGGGTACCTTCTGAGACTGAGGAGGGTGTTTAATCCCAGGAATTGGAGTTACAGGCAATGTTGATTTCCCCTGACATGGGTCCTGGGAAATGATCTCAGGTCCTCTGCAAGAGCAGAATGTGCTCCTCAACACTGATCCATCTCACTAGCCCCTGTTTGAAATTTTTCGATGATTATGTGTGCTTTGCTTACTCTGGATGATAGAAATAGAAAAGACAAACACAGGCCACCTTAGAGATATGAGAACTATTTTTGTTGGTATGCTCTGAAAAGGAAAAGATTTTTGCTATTATGAGCAGTAGAATTGTGTCTCACCAAATGACCCTATTGCCAATTACTAAATGTATCATGGGAGATGGAATATGAATTGAATCTTATATGACTTTAACTGAATTTCTGACAAAAGTTGCAGGGAGCCATTCAGCAATCTCATTCTTAAAGTATGTTTACAGCAGAAATGAGATTCCAGCTCTATGGAAGCAAGTTCATAGTTTTATCTGTTTCATCATTGTAGCAGGTTCAGTAGAATTTCCCAGTTTAGACAACAGTTTTTTCTTGTAGTCATAAGAGATCATTTACAGTACACAAAGGATTCAATAGCTCTGCTTACTTCGAGAAATTTCTAAAGGCTTCATGGATTTCTCCAAAGACTAGGAACAGCCGCTTTATAATTCTCTGAATGGTGCTGTTTGTGATAAAAGCATTTTCCTCTTTTGGAAAAATCTTATGATTGCCTGAATTTTAAATAAAGTTACACATTCAATTACAGTTTAGTAGGCACTTGAACATATTACTGGTGTGAATCCATCACTAGTTTGTCATTTTTCAATGTATTTTCAGTTTGTCATAAAATATATTGATTAGATTGTATTTTCAAATAATCCTCTTACCTTGAAGAACAGGGTAAACACATGGAATTTTCATAAATGATAAGCTATGTTTTTTTTCCGTGGAAGCAAGAAGACAGTGTTTATTAAAAATAAGCCAGAAGTGTTTCTTCATGAACATCCAAATGGGAAAAAATTCTCATCATTAGTTGTAATTCTTCCCTAAAGAGCTGTTTCTGCTTCTTTTTATCATATCTTTATTTTCTTGTTTTAACTATGAATTCGTGTAAAGATAATGACATATTCAGATTGAAGAAACAGGTGACCAAAGGGCACATTTCACCACTACCGTCCCCATCATATTATATTCTCCTCCACCTTTAAGCAGACATGCCCAGCAAATTCATTTTCTTGTATTTGTGGTTTTTCATACACTTTTTATATATGGATATGTCCATAAATAGCACTCACATAAAGATTATGTCATCATCTGACTTTTCCCCATTATGTTCTTCAATCATTTGAAATTTTGTGTTTGTTAATTGTTTTTGATATAACACCTTTCATTCACCTAATTTGGTTTAGTCTCCTTTTAAAACATAGTACATTATTTATTTACAGAGACAAATCTAGATTTTTCACATACAGTTTATTAATAATAATTCTGATTAGGTATCTTAGTACAGTTCAAAGATGTGAATATGGTATATATTAAATTGTTACGAATTTCTTTGGACAAATGTAATCACTCCCTGTTTCTAAATACGATGACCAGTAACAATTTTACATTCACAATTTAGTCTTTTCTCTTCCATTAAAAGTAAATAAATGAAAGAGATTTAATACTTATTATTAAAGAGAGAGTAATGTTTTGGGAGTCTAATTGGAATATACTGTACTCTGTGATGATCATGGTTATTTCTTCTGTAAAATGTCCTTTCTTGGATCACAAACAGATAAAAGGCAGTGAGGCTTTCTGCAAAGAAATTGATCCATCCTGCAATTTGGCTAATGATAATTTCATTGCCATCACAGATATCAGTGCTCCTATACTGCTCTGTGACATGCATCACTTACAGTGGCTGAGCAGAGTAGGAAGTACAGATGTCACAGAGCTGCTTCGCTGGCACAGTTCATGTGTACAAAAGCCAAAACCATGGAAAAAGAAATTGCCATTTCTAACACTAATAGTATTCTCTCTAATGAGAAATCATCTGGGTCTTTCTCTTGATGTGTCAGGAAGTCTAAGTTTTAAGAGGCTCATGAGTTATATTTAATATTTCCAACAAGTAATATTGTAAGCTAAAATATTTTCAAATATAAAATTTAAGTGACTACAAAATTAAATGTTTTTGAATTGTTAAAACATAGCCCTCTATATTCTTGGTTATCATATCATTTATTTAACCAACCAAATATAGAAACTATTTTAAAATAATTTCATGTTATCAACATGTACAGATAACATTTTTTCTCATTATTCTCTAAACAATATAGCAACTGTTATACAGCATTCACATTGCATCAGGTATTGTTAGTAATTTGGAAATTATTTTAAGTATGTGGAAGGATATGTGTAGGCTAAATGTCAATTCACATATGAAATACACTGTAAGAGAATTGAGCATTTTCTATTTTGGTATCTATGGATGGTCCTGAAAACAATTCCTTACAGAGATAGAAGGCAGCTTGATATTAAAACTATGATCAAGTTAAACATTCCCTTTGCCTCTTTTCTTTCTCAGTGTGCTAAAGAAAAGTACTAGAATACCTTCCTATTGGTGGTATTTGATTTTATATATATATATATATATATATATATGATCAGCCATTCATGTTAATTAACTTTATGCATCAACGTGACTAGGTTACAATGCCCAACTCTTTGGTCCAATAGTGTAGATATTGTAGTGAAGGTATTACTAAAATGTGGCTAACTTGTAAGTCAGTAAATATACACAAGGACAACAAATTAGCCTCTAAAATTCTTGTAGATCTGATCTATTCAGGTAAAGGACTTTAGATTAAAATAAAACACTGAAATTTCCTAAACAATAATTAGTTCTCTTTCTAGACTGGAATATGGAAATGATGCCTGATTTCAGTCTTGACAGGAGCACCAAGTTCTAGTTATATTTTGAGTATGCTAATCACAGAAATAGCTTCAGCAACAGTACTGTCTACTGCAAAGATGTGCTTGCCCCTTGCTGTCACAACAAATAAGTTAAAATGCCTAGAATTATTGCTTGCTCCAGAGAGTGAAATATAGATACTAGATTTTCTTATTCCTTTTTGGTTAATGTCACATCATCGTTTATGCAAGACTAGAGGTTTGAAAATGTAGACCTGCATTTCTATCCACATGCCTCGTGGAAAAGCCACCATATGTGACACAACTGCATGTGATATCAGCATGATGATACATCATAGTTTTCTTTGAACTTTGTACATGTCTAATTGCTTATAAAGCAGTTGCAATTTTGTATGTAATTATTCAACCCAGATGTTGCTCAGTTTGGGAACAAGTTATTTTGATGTGTGCATGCTTCTTCAGTTCTGGGAAACTCCTTGTGTTATTTTATGTTTCACAAAATTGGGGGAATTTAGTTTATGTGTTGTTAAATATTTTCTTTTAACCACTTTATTTTTCATTTCTTTTCTTAGGAAATTATATACCACGTTTGTATAGATCTAGTGAAATTACCCCACAAAATTCTGATGCTTGGTTAACCTGCCACTCTGTGCTCCATTGGATGGAAGGATAATGGTGTTAATCTATTTTCCAGTTTTTGAAGTTTTGTTTACCATATCAAATAATGTCTATATTTTTCCAGATTTTTTTCTATTCTAAAATTTCCATGTTTCCTTTAATAAGGTCCATTTTACTTCTGGATTTTTTTGTATTTTTATTTACTTTGAGCAGTATTCCCTTATATTATTTTTTGAGACCAAACAAGAAGTCTTTAATGTTCAAAGATAAAATTTAAATGTCATATTTGCACATCATCATAGCCATTATTGAAAATAATGGGGAACTATGAATATGTTTTTTAGTATTTATTTGTTTATTTTACACCCTGACCTCAGTTTCCCCTCCCTTCTTTCCTCTCAGCCCCTCCTCCCCACCTCCCTTCTGCACCCCCAATCCATTCCTCCTGCATTTCTATTCAGAAAAGGGCAGGCCTCACATGGATATCGACCAAACATTGTATATCAAGTTTCAGTAAGACTAAGTACCTCCCCTCCTCTTAAGACTGGGCAAGGCAATCTAGTATGAGGAATAGGATCCCAAAATCCAGCAAAAGAGTCAGGGACAGCCCCTGCTCACACTATTAGGAGTCCCACAATAAGATCAAGCTATATAACTGTCCCATATATGCAGAGGACCTAGGTCAGTCTCATGCAGGCCTCCTGGTTGTCAGTTCAGTTTCTGTGAGCTCCTATTGATTCCATGGATTTTCTTATGATATCCTTGTCCCCTCTGGCTCCTATAATCCTTCCTCCCTCTCTTCAGCAGGATTCCCCAAAGGATACTCAATCATACCACAAAGACACTTGCTCAACTATGTTCATAGCAGCTTTATTTGTAATAGCCAGAACCTGGAAATAATCTACATGCCCCTCAACTGAAGAATGGATAAAGAAAATGTGGTACATTTGCACAATGGAGTATTACTAATCTATTAAAAACAATGACATCATGAAATTTGAAAGCAAATGGATGGAACTAGAGATAATTATCTTCAATGAGGTAACCCAGATTCAGAAAGACAAACATAGTATGTACTCACTTACAAATGGATGTTAGCTGTAAAGTAAAGGATAACCATGCTACATTCCACAAATCCAGAGAGGCTAGGTAACAAGGAGGGCTCAAGGGAGGACACTTGGGTCTCCCTGGGAAGAGGAAATAGAAGAGATTTTGTGGGTGGACTGGTGGAATGTGGGGATGGGAACATGAGGGATCAGGTGGGGAGGTGGAGGGGAGAGTACTGAAAGAGAAGACCAGAAAGGGGGGACATTTCAGAGTCAGGTAGAAACCTGGTACAAGGGAAACTCCCAGGAATCTACAAGGATGACCCCAGTTTCTTTATATTGTTAAGCAGATTCATGTAAAAACTGGAGTCTGATTGCTGTGGGATGTCCTTCTGTATGCTGTGAATATGTGTTGCTCTCATTGGTTGATAATAAAGCAGTTTTGGCCAATGGTGAGGCAAGATAAGGTTAGGCGATACAATCAAACTGAGGATAGATGGTGATGAAGAAGGGCAGATTCAGGGCAGGTGCCAGCCAGCCAATGAGGAAGCAAGTTTTGTAGAAAATGAGGTAAAAAGCCAGGAATCACACGGGAAAACATAGATAAGAAATATGGGTTAATTTAAATGTAAGAGAATGCTAGTAACAAGCCTGAGCCATTGGCCAAGTGTTTATAATTAATACAAGCCTCTGAGTGGTATTCAGGAATTGGCAGGTGGGAGAGAACCATCCCATTTACACTAATAATTCCAACACTGTGATCATAAGATTGATTTCTTTGACTGGTTATTATCCTATGAAAGGAGCTATTCATGGTGCACATATGATTTGTGTATATAATACCTACGTAACCAAATGCAGTACATTGCCATCTTACTGAACCCAAAGTTATAACAAACATACTCAAAACATAAAAGGAGAAACTCTTTTTCCCTACAACAGGCAATAAAACCAGAGGTAGCATGCTTCTAAAATAAAAGATGCATGGAGATTTTAGTCAAGAAACCTATACACAGGAATTTTTTAGGGGGTGGGTCATTTCTTAGCTTGTCTATCTCAATATATTCCTGAGTAAGCACAGTTTAAGGTCATAATGAAAAGATAGGAGACATATTTTGAAGCATTATTCTAGGAGTTTGCACCTGAAGTTTCCTGCTTCTGTTAGTGGCTAGCACATATAGTACTGTGTTTCATATACAAAATGTTAATTTTGAATTATGTAATGAGAATTTCTATTGACATATTTCAAGACTGAAAAAATTATTATGAAGGAAATGCTTTAAAATTTCTATTTAAAATTTGCAAAAGTAGACAAGGTACAGCCTGTGAAGCCTCAACCCTACACAAAAAACTACAGGCAGCTATGGAAAGTGGAGAGTGGGAGAAATTGTTTTTCCTAGAGAACTGCATACCAACTGATTATCCAATACCAAGTGGCCAGCCATGTAAACATATATATACCAAGTAGATTATATCTAGGACTGTATATGGATATGTGGGATATGTGTCATATACATATGTGCATGCAATAGCAATTAATGGGAAAAGAAGCCGTAATTTGAAAGAGAGTAAGGAGGGGTATACAGCAGGCTTTGGAGTGAGGCAAGGGAAAGGAGAAATATAATTATGATATAATCTCAAAAAAAAGATAAACAACAAAAAGAGATTCCTTTCAAATTTAAAACCTCAGGTCTTTACAAAGTAGAACCTGAACTCTTTTTCTGTTCTTTCTTTTTTAAATTTCTTTTTGCCCTGAATTTAACAACCACATATGTAGTTCAACCGTCTGTCATAACATCAGGCAGCGTTTCTTTCCAGAATTTAATGACCTAATTGGTTGCTTGCTATTGTCCAGACTATTTGAAACTCCTTTGTTCACGATGACTGTCCTTTGTATTTTTGAGCTAACATAATTGTTTAAAATTTTTTTATCTGACTTGTAAACATGCTTTACAGACCTGCCCAGAGCTGAGCCCGTTTTTCTTCTATAAAGGTTCAGTGTCACCTCCTGTCTGACTCTACTCACTATCAGTGCATTTGATGACTCTGCCTGTTGGATTTTACCCACAGTACACAGCTGTTATATGCAGAAGCCTTGATCTTCTACGAAGCAGGAAGCCTTCTACCAAATTAAAAAATTACATTCATTACACAGATTACTTTAGTTTTGCCTTTCCCTTCTCACATCTTTTGTAACCAAGTTCTAGGAGAGAAAATCTAGTAGTTAACAAATAAGCAAGAATTTAATCTCTTTATAAGAAAATTACAAGTGTTTGATGAAATTATCCATTAATGTTACCTCTGTCATGAATATATCAAACCCAACACAAAGCCCATCAACCATTGAAATCAGACTCACCAATCTGTAATTACAAATTCAATGTATAGTTTTAACCTGATTTTAAAAGCTCCAAAATACAGATACTTACTAAATTCTGTTTTCCTGAAGTATCCCTGGCTGATTTCAATGACTAGAACAGACTAGAGCAGAACATTGCTCTTAGGTTGCAAAGGCTGCCAGGTTGAGTTTGAGCTGAGAGCCAATGGTTATTGCTTTCACTGCTGTTATGGACTTTAGGCTTACGTGTCTTCAAGTTAAATAAGAGGAAGCCCCAGACACATAATGTGGTGGAACACTTTGCTTATGCCTTAAAAACAATAGTCCAATCTATAGCTGGAATATTAATTATGATTTACTGATATAAAATATTGTTTTTTCTAAAAACAATAGTCCAATCTACAGTTGGAACATTAATTATGATTTACTGATATAAAATATTGTTTTTTCCATTATACAATTTCCCTATTTTTCCAGCCAGTTTAATATGTAGAACTAGCAGTAAAATTCCTTATGAAAATTTAAGCTTATTTCAGATATTATTCTATTTTCCCTATCTTGCTTGTTAATGTTTCAGTCAAGTGCTCATGAAACACTTTTGAACCTATCTCTTTCATTAAGGATTATTTCTCCTCTGATTGCTTTAATGTGGAACTAACAGAATCACATCATACTGTTACAAATTAAAAGATAGAATTATTAATGTACTTTAAACAATATGTAATCCATGAAATTTCATTTTCTTTTGACTATATCTAATATGTAACTCTTTCTACTAGAATATCCTTGCTATTTATTCATCTACTATGATTATGCCGTTGCTTATATTTATCAAAAGTGCATTTATGTTGATAAATTCATCCTATAGAACATGTAGGTAAAGTATTGTATGCTATAGATTAATTTTTATCTTCATGATGTAGCAAGGTTAATTACTAGTTAATGAAAATCATTTATTTTACCTAAACAAGCTCCTCAGCAGGAATTTTCCCTACTAATTAATAGTGACATATTATATGAGCTTCATCTGGTATTTTTGAACCTAATTCAAGGTAGTTTCAGAGATTAATAATCCACAGTATATTTCAATATGTTTCTGCCAGCTGTGATAATAAATCCTGCTGAAGAATATTGCATAAATAAACAGCACCTAGTAATAGCTTCAAGTAATTTCATTTTCCTAATATGTAGTAAATATAAGTTGAAGATATATAGATTTCTTTGCCTCAAAATTTGATATGAAATTTTTGATTTATCACATAAGCCTTATTTTATTCTTCTATTGTACTACTCTCAAGTTTAAACATTAGAATTTAATACTGACCTGGTTTTCAAGGTAGACATATTTCTTTTCAAAAGCATAACAAAAACATGAATATTATTTCTCCTTACATAAAAATGATTTAATATTTTTGCCTGTTTGTTAATTGGGACTATAATGTAGAATTTTTCTCACCTGTGTCCTTCCTGTATATATGCCAACATTTTGTATTCTTTTTATCTAACTTTTTTGTGTTTGAAAACTCCATGTTTAGATAATCCTTCAACTCTAGGTGTTAAGTCCTCTTTCTAGCATTTTCTGTATCTATTCACACGTGTATATTTGACTAGACCATTTGAATAAAGCTGGCCTCTTGTGTGACTTGCTGAGATCTCAGCCGAGGGGCCTTTTCCCTTGGATAGCTGTAGGCTTGTGGGTTACACTTCTGATTCATTCCATCTGCCTCTGGCACTATCTACTGGAGTCCATCCACCAGTTGACCTCCACGAATCGCCAGCATATTTTTGAAGCTTTCCTTTATATGTGCGTGTAAACACACACACACACACACACACACACACACACACACACACACACACACACA
>CABHPH010042128.1:0-13267 GCA_902168325.1 Peromyscus nudipes | reverse complement strand
TGTGTGTGTGTGTGTGTGTGTGTGTGTGTGTGTGTGTGTGCTGTGTGTGTGTGTGTGCTGTTTAGCTGTGTGTGTGTATACGTGTGTGTGTGTGTGTGTGTGTGTGTGTGTGTGTGTGTACCTGTGGGAGGCCACTGGTCTAAGCAGGGGTTGGATGCAAGCCTAATGGAGCTCTACACTGCAGTAGGAAATAAGACTGGGTGACCGTGAAGGCCTTTTTAAGAATCTGTAATTCAAAGAAGGAAATGAAGATGCTGTAAATTGTGGCAGAGCCCCAAGGAAATCAGGAATCTTGAATCACTAATGCTAATTTATGATTTTGGGCAGGTTGTTTGAACTTTATTAAGCTTAGTTAAATCCACTGAAATGAGTGTGGAAATAAATAAACAAGTCAAAATCCTGTTTTCCCCTCGACAGAAAGAATTGCATCAGTGCCTGGATTTCCCATGGAGAATTCCAGAATCTAATTATCGGAGTAGCAAAGAAAATATGCACACGACTCCAGATCCTTCCACCACCACCTCTACAATCTGATGTCCCCAGACCAGGGCCTCTCAGAAATGATGATGGAACTCTCCACCACAGGAGACTCTCCAATGATGTCCACAGGTCCAGCTGCTCCAGTACATGAGGGGTCTTATGGACCTGATGCCTCTTCCTCATCACTGTGGCTTCAGACTTTGATATCAAAGCATTAAATCATATATCAAAACCAGCCACTGCAGACTTGCATTTGTTTTCTGAGAATAAAGGAAAGAATGGAGGCTGGTATGAGTGAGGGGGCCATGTGAGCATTTTCAGGATGTCTCTGTTCTTGTGAAAATACCAGGAAAGAGAAGAGGCTGAGATTTAAGGTAGACATATGACACCCTTGTCAATAAGTACATACTAGGATCTATTTTGACCAGTCAGATAGTATTCATCTCCAAGCACAGGTGACAACAGGTGAACAAATTCATTAGTACTTTAAAGTCAAGAGCCCTTAGAACAGTGGTTCTCAATCTTCCTAATGGTGAGACCCTTTAATACAGTATCTCATGTTGTGGTGACCCCCAACCATAAAATTATTGTATTGGTACTTCATAACTGTACTTTTGCTACAGTTATGAATCATAATGTAAATATCTGATATGCAGGATATCTGATATACAACCCCCAAAGGGGTTGCAACCCACAGGTTGAGAACCGCTGCCTTAGACATATGAATGTGATATCAATAAACAAGGCCATGGAATGTCCTTGAGCCTCTTTAGCCTCAGATACGCAATGGGAACCATAGCCTGGGCCTTACTGACAATGTCAAGGAATTGCTTTATGGAAGCACAGTCTCTCTGCTTCATGTCCCAGGAAGGTGAGAGGGTGAAGATGCTGCTGTGTGCTGTTCAGGTAGGAAGACAAACTGCATGGCCTGCTCTATGGAGAATACTGGCATAGTTGACAATGACCTTCCCATGCACACTGACTCAGTCTCTGGGACTTCTACAGCAATGAGAGAATTGTTCTTTTAACACGTAAATATATATTAGACTCCTTGAGGAAGCAAAGCACAGCGGAGAAGCATGTTCTCCATTTTCTGAAAACCGGTGGCTAGGTGAAGTTAAGGCCTAGTTCCTTACAAACAAAGAAAAAGATGGAAAGAAACAACATCCTGGAATGGAGGCAAGAATGTCAGAGCAGCATTTTACATGCCCAGGACAGTGCATGCCCCTGGCATGAATCTGGGTATTCATGGAAGCGGGATGGCCAGAAAGGCCAAAGTTTCCAGAGCAAGATTAGTTTAGAAGTATATTCAACTGAGGGAATTCTTCCATAGAATCCCTAATTAATAACTTGAGGGAGTTTAATAAGCATAATTGAGTTAATTACTGCTCAAATTCAAAGAAAAGAAGACTAATTTAAGCATGCAGAGATGATACAAACACATGTACAGTATGCTGCTGTTTTAAAGAAAAATGAAATTTCAAATTGTTTCTCCTCACTGTTTGTAAGGTGGGTAGTGTTGACTTTGTTCCTCTTGCCAAGCCCAAGTACATGGTCTCACATGGCTGTCCAATCTCCCCCTTCTACTTTTCCTCCAGGCCACACCCATTCCAATTGATATTCCCTTCACCCTCAGACTCTAGGTATTTCTGAGGCTTTACATGTGAAAATCTAAATAGAATACTCACACTCACTTGCTCGCGTGCGTGTGTGCGCGCACACACACACACACACACAGAGCATGCTTTGAATCATGTATTATAAAACTGGACTCTTGGGTTTCCCTCTACAATCCTCCATCTTCCTCCTTCCCTTTTTTTCCAGAAATGTCTGCTTATTGATTGGGTGTCAGCTGCCAAAGCTGCAACAGATCCCTTTCAGAGCTGCCCCATGTCCCCCAAGTCCTCAATTTGGCAAAAAGGTGATTGGCAAAAAGTTGTCATCAGACGTATTACTAATCCATGTGCTCATATGTATGGTGAGGATTTGCATACATTGGACATATTTCACACTCTTTACTGGCCCCTTCACAAAGCTCCATCTTCAAAAGGCAATAGCCTGGTGCTGATCCCTCAGCAAAGTAATTGGAAGGCTGCCCTGATACTGCGCGCCCCCTTCTTAGCTGGCAGAGTGCTGTGTCTTACAGGATTGCCTTCCAAGGGCCAACTTTCTCAGTCTGAAATCTGCCTTCACAAGAGCCAAACACAGCTTTGGGGTGGAGGGTGTTTCCTAGTGGAGAATTCCCAGAGATACTGTCTTTAAACAGTGTTGACATTGTTCCTCACATTTCTCCTTTAGATGTTTAATACCTAGAGGTTTTTTAAGGCAAATGGGACATCATCTCTAAAGTCAAATAATGGTGCTACTCTGAGTTGATGGAGCCTTTTCAGTGGCTTATAGAGGAACCTCACATAGCAGGAATAAAAGGAGGTTTTCTCTGCAGTCTGCAATGTGCTAACCTTCTGAGAGATGGCTAGTCTCCTGTAGTGGAAATCCATGCTAAAAAGGGTACCAGAAGATTAGTCATTCCATTGATTTCTTCTTATTTTTTTGTGCTAGAAAAACACCTCAACCTTTTTTGAAATATAAAGAAGGGATGCTGCAGTACAATTTGTGTGTTTATCTAAGCTGAACAGATCTCCCATTCTTCCTTATTAATACCAACCAAGGGCTAATGCAGTTGCCAGCTGACTGCCAGACATGCCCTCCGAGGATAACATAACAGGAAAGAAAAGAAGAGACAATGCTCTCCTTCAAGAAAGCAGCCAACTGGATGCTCAACTTAGAAGAAGAGCGCTTTATCCTACCTCTAAAAGGCTGTCTTAATCTTTAGTAAGAATGGCAGGTGCAGGGCAGGCTGAGGGAATAGTTCAGCCTGTAAGTGCTTGCCTCGCAAGCATGAGGACTTGAGTTCCATTCTTATAACTCATGGTTTTTTTTTTTTTAAAGGCCTGGTGTGGGTGGTATCACACCTGCAATGCCAGTGCTGAGGAGGTATGGAAAAGCAGATCATGGGGTTTGCTGGCCAGACAGTCTAACCTAAGACACTTATAGACACTACCTATCTAAAAAGATGAGTAGATGATGCCCGAGGAGTGACACCTGAGTTTTCCCTTGACCTACACACACACACACACACACACACACACACATACACACATACACACACAGAGGCATGCATGCACACACACAAACTCACCCACAGAATATCAGGTGCTAGGGATTTATCAGAGATTCCAAGCATGACAACCACTCCTCAGAAAATGAGAAAGTTCTAATATGTCAAATGGAGTTCCCTTAAAAAGGAAACGGTGGCATGGGCCAAACTGAGTTCCTGGTTGAATGGACACAAATGAAGCTGGCTAACACAGGTCTGTTACAGAATGAGAAGACTGTAGGTTGGGCTGAAGAAAAGGAAGGTGCAGAGAAGGTACCTGTTCTTTCAAAGAAGAAATCAATTTCTCTTCAACAAACCACCCACCATCTCAATGTTCACACAACTGTAGTGCTAACTCATGAGCAGCCAAGGTGAGTGTGCCCAGGAGATGCCAGTATTCAGACTTCGTTGGCATTGCCATGCGAGATTATATGGGACCATTTTTAGCTCAAAATGAAATTCATTAACATAACTTCCTGTGGATCTAAATCTTCATTATAAATACCTATAGGAAGGAAATTTTCATGAATGCTAATCTACTGGCAATTCTAGGTAGATATGAAGCTCTAAAAATAAAGTCAAGTCAATTTTGAGCTAAATCTTTTGGAATGGGCCAAAAGTAAATAAGGGGAAAGTAAGAAAGACATTTTGAACCATGTCCTTCCTCCAATCCCATGCTACAAAGTCATAATCCACTAAACAGGACAAACTTTCACTCCACAAAAGAGAATTCAGGGCCTGAAGAATTTCCCAGGGAGAAGGCACTAGCTCATGGCAGAATTACAAGTTTAGGAATAAGATTCAGCAGGATGACTGAGCTTCCCCCTCAATTGTACAAAATATGTTCTCCTAACCACTGCTAGGAAAGTCCCACACCCCTTAAAAACTCTTTGGAACTTCTCTTGTCTATTAAGAGGGTGCTGCACTGATAAGATTCCATTTTGATCTTACGCAGCATGTTTGTGATATGAGAGGCAGGGTCTTGTTATTTTAGGACATACAAAAAATTATAAGGCTTGAGTATTTGCCTTCGATATACTCACAATGGCTGTGGAGATATGGGACAAACATTCAAATTACATACCTAGAAGTCAAAGCAGTGTGATCTAGTGCCAAGAGAACCTAGAAAAACTCCTGCCCTAAAGAGGAAATAAAGCCATGCAGAGCTCCAAAGAGCTTCAGAGTGCTTCTGCACTGGCACTCTAAACAAATGCCTTGCTTTTCAATTACATGCGCCTCCTCTCACTCATTGAGATACGATTAACTGGTTCTCATCTGAGACTCACTTATCCATGCAGAGCAATCCCATCATCATGCCTGATTAAATTCAGGGTAGTTATCAAGCTCAGCAGAAATGATCTGATATTGCCCTTGTAAGGTAAAGAAACAGGGCCTCTGAAGATGACCCCGACCCTCAAGAGGAAGCCAGAAAGGACAGTTGCTTCATTCAGGTAAAGCGTACCAAGTATTCACACTCTGAGATTCACTCGCCTATTTGTTATCTACACAGCCCTGATGGAGATTCTGCATCGTGGGGAGATGCTGTTAGAATTTAGGGTCAAGAAACTGATGAATGTGAAGAAGATTGGAAAGCAGTGATGGCTGTTGTGGTGGAAGAAAGGAAAGTATGATGTTCAAGGCGGGGGCTGAGGGGGGTGGCAGGGAAGCATTGGCATCTCGTGAGGCAGGACAAGTCTTCCCGGGTGAGATGGCCTTTTTGTGCTCAGCCTTGAGGGATGGGAAGACTGTGAATATGATCCAACTGGCTGAAGGAGATGGTTTTCCATGAGGAGGGACAAAGGAGGACAAGGCTGGGCATGACAGTTGCACCTGTCTCTTAGAAAGAAGGATGTCTGTTATGCACTTCCATTATGCACACAAAATCACCATTGATGGATCTATAAAAGCCAGGTCCATTAAATTAACTATCTAGTTAAAGTCATTAAGACAGGGAACTCTGTGTCAGTTCCATAGATCTCTGATACCAGATAGGCAGTCATTCATAGAACATATATTGATTGCAAATGCAAAGTTTCAGTAAATATATCTTTAACCACATGTGCTTTAGCAGAGGGCAGTGACATTGTCCAGAAAAAAATGGGAAACTTTTCCTTGGCAACTGGCAAATAGGATGGTTTCCCACAGGATATCCTCTAGCCTTATTCTAAATGGCTCCTTCTTTGATATGGCTTCTTTCATTTCCCTTGGGACTCTAAGGGAAGGATTAGTCCACACTGTCACCGGGTAATTTTGTTTGATAGCCAGCTCACCACCCCCATCATAACTTCATCATAGTTCATTGCACAAAAATTTAAGAAACTTCTATGAAGTGAATACAGCTTTAAACCTTTAAAAACTCTTGGGCACGTAGATACCAAATATAAGAAATGCAGCATGTTAATGATAAATACACTTTACAAAGAGTAAGTGTCAATCTATCAATCACTAGATTAGCCCTAAAACACCTTAAGAAAGGCAGGAACCGACACCCATAATCAGAGTTCATTCTCCAATTACATTAGGATAATCATTGTCCGGGCCCATTTGTGTTTGTATAAGATTATTTGATTTCCCACACTAAAAGGTCTTTTATTACCAACCATCAACACTGTAATAGCAGCCCTAAATGTGAAGAAAGCCACTTAAATTAATACAGCTTTTTGATTTTATTTCCCTGTGTCAGCAGGGCTGCTCTGGGAGCTGCTGTGTGCTGCAGCCAGTCTCAGGGAAGGAGAGAGCCTGGCACAGCAGAGCGACAAGGACAGCATGGGCAGGCTGGGGGTGGAGCAGCTAGAACAAAGGGGCCTAGCAAGCAGCTCAGAAGGTGATGCCTGCTAAGAAAGCTCAGCTAGACAGAGCAAGGTGGAGAACCGACAGGCAGTGGAGAATGAGGAGGAAGAAAAACAACGTGTTTCCAGAGCAGGAAACAATGGTGACACCCTGGGTGTGGTGGCACACTCTAGAAAATAGAGGCAGGAGGACCAGGCGTTCAAGGTTACCACTGACTGTATAGTGAGTTTGAGGCCAGCCTGGGCCACAGGAGCTACTCTCAAAATGAAGTAAAATGAAAGCAAACTCTTCCCCAAACAACAGCTTACTGCTGTCATGGAATCCTTGCAAGATCCTTATGAAGATCTTGAGCAGCTCATCCTCTCCTTTCCTTTATTTCTATTTTTCTGATCCTGATTTACGTAATGTAGCTGACTGACGTAGAAACTTAACTACAGGAGGGGTGTGTGTGTGTGTGTGTGTGCATGCATGCACACATATGAGTACATGCCAGGGTTTGTGTGGCAGTCGGAGGACAACCTTGGATGTTGTTTCTTATCTTCCACATTGTTTGATGCACGGTCTGTAGTTACTCACGCTGAGCTGAGTGTGCCAGGCTGTTCGAGCTGCTGCTAGCTTCTGGATATTAGCCAGAAGTTCATATATTAAAGATGCTTATGCTACTGTGTCTAGATTTTTCATAGGTTTCGGTGAGCTGATCCTGAACCACATTCCTAGGAAGTGCACCCATAAAAAACAAAACAAAACAAAAACAAAAACAAAGGGGAAAAAAATAGGGTCTCATTACTATGTGGCCTTGACTAGCCTGGAACTCCATATGTATACCAGGCTGGCCTCAAATTCTCAAAAACTTGCTTACCTGTGATTCTTGAGTGCTGGGATTAAAGGTGTGTGCCACCATGCCTGGTTCAGGGGATCTGAACTCAGATTGTCAGTGTTCTCGTGTGGCAAGAGCTTTACCTGCTGGGCCTTCTCCCCAGGCCATGAACATGGAGAAGTCAAGCTGGTACCTACCCAGAGCCTTTACCCCTGTGGGCTAGTGTTCTTGGTACTGGATGGTACTCTGCACATTACCAAATGAGAAATATTGACACCAACAAAGCTACAAACCCTTTGATCAATAATGGTATGCTACCTGCAAGACATGCTAGTGGTACAACATTTGTGGGAATAACCAACCAATATCTGATTTGACCTAAGGGCCACTTCATGAAATGTAACCCATACCCAACATTGCTTGGCTAACCAAGAACTTGACACTAGATAGCCCAGAGACCTATGATATACTACTGCTCTACTAAAGGAACACAGTAACAAAATGACCCCCAATGACATTCTGTTAAACTCAGAGATCAGATACCCAAAGCCAGAAACCTTGGGATTCTCAAAGCTAAATGGGATTTCTCCATTAAATCTCTCCCCTTAGGCATCAGGGAACCTGGCAGAAGAGGCAAAAAGGAGTGTAAGAGCTAAAGGGATGGAGGACACCAAAGAAATAAAGTCTTCCAAACACAGCAGAACCAACAAAAACATGAACTCACCAAGACTGAGGTAGCTGTGCAGAGCCTGCATGGCTCTGCACCGGATGTGTTCCTAGGGTTGAAAGGATACGGATTTGTGCCCCCATCTCTAACTGGAGATAACCCAGAAGTTGTCTCTGATTGATAACCACTTGCAAGTGAAAATTTAATTTTCTCCAAGGGAGTCTCACTGGGGAAACAAACTACTCTTAATGGTACACTGCATGTCCAGCAGTAGATGACCTACAGAAAATGAACTCAAGGTCATCTTAGGAGGGTCCTTGTCTCACAATGTCTTGTCAGGCCTCTCTCTCTCTCTCTCTCTCTCTCTCTCTCTCTCTCTCTCTCTCTCTCTCCTTCCTTCCTTTCTTTCCTTCTCTTTCTTTTTTCTCTTGCTCTCTCTTTCTATGCTTTCTAAAATTATTTGCTTTTGGTTTTAATTGTTTTCTCTCTTTTTTTATACTACAGGTCCATTGCATATACATAATGGCTTTTAGTTTTGTGTTTTTATGGGATTCCTGAGTGTGTGAATGAGTGGGTCTCTGCATCTCTGCCTGTTTTTTGTGCCTTTTCTTGGGCTCTTTTCCTTCTGTTTGTTTGTTTTATTTTATTTCAATGCATTAGCTTTTGTTTTATCTTATCATAGTTTATTTTATTACCATCCCTTAAAACTTGTTTGTTTTCTACTGAGAGACAGAAAGGGTGTGGATCTGGATAGGAGAGGCGATGGGGAGGAAATGAGAGGCCTAGAGGGAAGGGAAACAATAATCGGGATATATTATATGAAAAAAATATCTATTTTCAATAAAAGAAAAATAAATGCTAATGCATATATTACAATTAAGGCTATAGCACATTATATACAAACAATTTATGTGTGTTTGTACATGCAATGCATATATATTATATATATATAATATATATATACCATTAGTGGATGTGTAATGAACAACTTTGATATAGTGTGTGTGCATATTCAATATTATTCATATTATTTAGACTTTAAAAGCACCTTACCACTTGCTACAATGAAGATATAGATACATAGAACATTATGTGAAATGTAAAAAGCCATTTGTATTTGTTACAATGGAACAAATCAAGGTAGCTACCTTTTCAAATATTTATCTAATTCTTTCTCTGTAGTAAGAGTTGCTTTAATCTAATTTAGCAAAAATCTCTGAGTCCTGTACATATTATAACTGTCATTCCCAGGTTGTGCATAAGACCTTTTGATTTGTTTATTCTACATATTTGACACCTTGGATCATTTCGTATAAATCTTCCCCTTTTCTTTCCTCACTGTTTTTCTGTCTGTTACATGTATGTTTGACTTCTGTTTCTTTAGATTACCCACATAAAAGAAGTTGATCCAATAGTTATCTGTGTCTGGCTTTTTACATTTAACATAATGTTCTATGTATCTATATCTTCATTGTAGCAAGTGGTAAGGTGCTTTTAAAGTCTAAATAATATGAATAATATTGAATATACACACACTATATCACAGTTGTTCTTACACATCCACTGATGGGTACTCAGATTATGTCTATCGTGAATCATGCTATGGTGACCACAGAGTGTGGATGTTATTATGAACTGGTGATCTCATTTAACTGGAATAAAGATTGGGTATATACATTATTATTATATATTATACAGTATACATATATTATACAGTATATACATATTATATATATAGATACATATTACAGTATCTCTTTGTTTCATTACATTGGCAGCCTCTATACTATTCTAGAGTCTTTAAAAGGCACATGATTGATATAACAGAAATTAGCTTTCACCTTCAATTCTCAGAAGACAAACTCAGGCATTAAACTTCCAAAATGTACACCTGTTTGAATGACAACAGAAATGTTGTTCTGGACATCATCAGCCTACTGAGGACTGCACACTTAAGACTAAAACCAGGAATACAGCTTTGATTCTCTGGTTATTTCAGTTCAGGTTGAAACAGGTAAGATCTGGCTCAATCATTTATCTTACTCAATGGACTTGGCTTTCAGTGGTGTTTAGTTGTTTCTCAAAAATGATCTGACTCCAAAGGGCAAGGAATGATATGTTACCTCTCACCATAAATGAAACATTAGGCTTCATACTGGATGTATAGTCCCAAAGTTTTTACTGAAAGTCCATGTACTAAACAGAATAGAGAGGAACTGGCCTTCTAGAGTACAGTGTTTAAGTGGGTGGCATTTGTTTGCTTGGTCCAAGTTAGGATAATGATTCATTTGCAAATAACAGGTCTATGACCTAGCAATGAGAAGGAATTGAAATTCTGGTCTACTGCCTGCTTCAGGTAGCCCCTGAAATGAATATTCACAATGGATGAACAAATTATGCCATGGCCGAGATGAGTATGTATAGACAAAGGAAGGAAGGGGAACTAGGGACCAGTTGTCTAGAGGAAGAGGTTACAAGAGAAGGGTTTTGCTCAATCTGCTGCCTCAGTAGTCTTACTACATTGTGTGACCTTTGCACCCAATCACATAACAACATTAGGGCAAGTCTGTTATATCCAGAAGTTCCAGATTCTTGGGACATCCATGAACAAACAGTCACAGATAAGTTTGCTCTTTTACTTTGCCTTGGCAGGTACTAGCAAACAATAATCGATAATAAGTAAGCCAATTACACAGTCTGTTAGATGGTATCAAGTTCTAGAGAAAAGTTTTCAAGCAGCGTCAATTAAATGGCCTGGTGCTGGAAGTGGGTGGTGGATTGCAAATCTTAAATATTAAATATTTTCATAACACACTTCATTGAGAAGGTGACAATTAAGGAAAGATTTGAAGCAGATGAGGAGGAACAGTAAGTCATTGTGGGACTTTGAGCAGAAGAGTATCACAGTCTGGTTTATATTTTAAAAGATGCTACATTGAGAGTCTACTTCTGGGAAAAGTACAGCTGGGGAGCCCAGTGAGAAGGCCTTATCAGAGATCCACAGTATTATTTCTGCGGTAGAGGTGAACCAGATGGGCTCTCCCAGACTCCGGCTTTGTCGCCGAAACCACATTAGAGCTTGGTGCTCATGTTTTAACTACAATTTACTGTCCTCATCTTTTTACCCCAGCATGGTTTCCCCAGTGGCTCTCCTTGGGCACAGGTTCTGGTTTTGTGAAGAATACCATAAGAAACTTCTAGATGGGCAATGCCAAGCTTCCATGGCAGTTCTGCTGTGTGTGTTCGGGCCTCAGCATTTCAATAGGAAATGTGAACTGTGAAACCACAGACTCTAAACTCAGACATCTACTTGATCCCCCCCTTTCTTTTGCACAGTCTCCCTGGTTTTCTGACTTAGTATCAACTCACAGTCCACTCACTCCTTCTGCTCATCAAGAAAGGGATGTGGGCAGATCTCACGATCAACAATGTTTAAAAGGTATTAGGTCTCAGGCCTCTCCCAAAGGGGACAGCTGAAGCTATTGCTGCAAGAGCTTTGAAAGACCATCATTCCCATTGTGAGGTAGAATATCATGCACATGTTTTATACACAGCTTTGCAGCGTCTACAGTGTTATCATAGCCTTTATTTCACAGGATCTCTGTAATGTCCCCGTGAAGTAAACCGTACAGATGGAACTGTCATCGGTTTTTATCTTTTTCTCCCAATTTATAAAGTGGGAAACTGAAGATCAAAAGAATGAAATAAACTCTCCCAGACCACACAGCTGACACATGGTGAAGTCAGGACACATTTCCAAATTGTTTCACTCCTGGTACACGACACTGTCCAAACATGAAGCCGGTTCTGGGTGATAATAGGAAACAGCTTTTGAAGCCTTCTGTCTCAGCTGAAGGTCTGAAAATATTTTACCTAGTTTCTGACCTCTAGATCTTATGACTTTTTTGTTCTCAAGAAAAAAATGACACCAATCGACAATCAGGAGGCATATTTCTGGTCAGATTAAGTAAGTGCAAAGAGTGAATACATCTGCTGAGAAATTGTCCTCACAATTGTCAGGAGTACTTTATTGAGTCCTGCCTGGATATTGTCACACACCAGACAGACTGTTTGTACCTTATTCTAACACGTGGGGCAGACTTGAAGTCTGTCTTTGGACAAGCCTCCTTGCCATAGTCATGAGGTTGGTGTTCAGTGGGGAGGCAATTCATCATTACTCTATGCCCCTCTGTGAGCATGAAAGCAACCCAAGTTCACCTTCCTTACATCCATTCCGTGGCAACCTATTTCTACAGCTTAGTTAAAAGATAAAGAAAGGACCAAACCTTAGTTTATTTTCTGCGGAAAATAGCAATTTGAATTATACGAAAACGTTTGAGCCTTAGGTGAAAGATAAGAGGGAAAAAAAAATCACAGATGATGGGGACAGGGAGAAATGTATCATATTATGATGAATAGAGTGGGGGTTTCACCAGGGGTAAGGGGTGTTGATCATCAAAATACAGTGTTCCTGTTTCATGCTGGAATGTGTGAACCTGTTCTCCCCACTGCCTCAGGTATCCCTCAAGGTTTTGAGTGAGTGGCTTGCTCTTACTCTACAGTATTGACTAGGATTTGGCTTCTCTTCTCCTTTTCCCCACTCAGCTCTCTGTCCCAAAGTGAAGCTGTGACTGCCTTAGTCCACTAGTCCCACTCTACTAGGTCTGTTCCCTCTAGCATTATTATCAATCTCTAGAACTGGCTGGAGTATTTATTATTTGCGATTTTTTCTGTGTGTGCTTGGCATCCATGTATACGTGGCATGAATGTGGATTCACATGTGTGTATGTGGGCACAAGATTGGTGTCCGGTCTCTTCCTTGATTGCTTTCTAACTTACATATTGAGGAAGGGTCTTTCACTGAACCTGGAGCATTCAGTTTCAGTTAGTCTGGCTGAATAAGTTTGCTCCAGGGATTAGGGAATGCACCTCTTTGTGATGGGTTTACAAGCAGGCTGCCAGGCCTATCTGGCTTTTATGTGTGTTCAGAGGATCTGAACTCTAATCATCACTCTCGTACAGGGAGCATTTTCCCTGTGGAGCCATCTCTCCAGGCTATTTGCTCATTTTGTAGTTTATACTCCAAAAGTCCACTGTAAACTCCTCAGTGACGGGGACATGGTTCTTTTCTCTTCTGTACCTCCAATTCTTAGCACTGTAATAACATATTGTAAAAGAAAATATGTATTTGCTAAATAAATGAATAAACCAACATCTACATGAAGAAACAGAAAACATGGTGTTTTTCCGTAGATAGTTGTATTTTAGGTATTAGTTGTAAATATTATCTGGCTTTGATGGCCAACTACACACACACACACACACACACACACACACACACACACACACACACACA